>JBBPQH010000626.1:0-14511 GCA_038092475.1 Boletus tomentosulus | reverse complement strand
CAAACTGAACAGGGTAGATATCTACTCTCTACAGCCAGAGGGCCTTCGCCATGAAGAAGGAATGGAAATATGGGGAAGGATACGAGCAATCAGACAGGTTCCCATTGTGGTATTTTTATATTTATTGCAGTATCTGTGCTGTCAACGATGCCTTGCTTCATTAACAGCATACTACGAAAATAAGCTTGTTGGTTCTCACAGATCACCCAGATCCTGAGCTCGTATTCTTGCTATTCACGGTCTCCAAGTCTGGCGAGAAAAGTATCAGTGCTACCAAGCATCTCCCTTTGACCGAGAGCAATGCACGATCAGCAGAATTCTGCCATGACGTCCTCGTGGACTCCTCAGGGGCCGTAGCCGTTGTAAGCATTTACACAGGAAAACTCAAGATCATCAACTTAACGGAGGAGGGTGGTTATGAAAAAGACTTTGACGCATCGTCCGCACACTTTTTTTCGGACCTGCACACCCAGACTAATATACATGACAGTATCCTGGAGCTGAATCTTCTCAGTTTTACCTTCATTTCTACATCTGCAGATTCGTACACACTTGGTATGCTACACTTCGACTTCCAACAACGTATCCAGCTTCTCGCGCGCGATATCCAGGTTGATGAGCATCAACTTTCTCCAACACCATCACAGCTGCTTCCGCCTTTGTCGCTTCATGGGAAATGGTTTTCCATAGGCGAACAAACGCCGCGCTTGATATTCGTCCCTTCGACTGAAGGCAGCGACAACGAATGCGAAGGTGGAATTTTAGTTGTTGGTGGACGGAAGATTCTTCTGTATGATTTGGCTTCTGGCGACGTTTTGGAAAAAAATTATCGTAAGAGCCGCCGCATGGAGAAGAAGAAGGGCAGAAATGCAGAAGATGCCGCAATTGCGAAACAAAAGGAAAAAGAATGGGAGTGGAAGAAAAAGAAAGCCCGCGCGATGGTTACCTGGCCGTGGTCTGAAGTCACTGCGTGAGTTTTGCTTCCGTGTGGCACAAGTTACGAGAATTGAAGATCACGTCTTTCGACTGACAGTTTCTGCGCGCTGACGCAAGAAAAGGATACGTTTTTGATAGGCGACAAATATGGAAGACATGCAATTTTATACGTTGACACAACTAGCAGCACAGTTTTGACACTTGTTGCTTTGGGAGAAGTATGTGGTGCATCTCAATTTGTTGGTTCAATTAATCCATGAGGTATCTCAGGCATCCTCTCCAATGACCTTGACGTACCTCACAAATCAAGTGGTGTATCTTGGATCTCATTTCGGCGACTCGCAGCTGTTACAAATTATCTCATCCCCCATTTCTGGTTCTGATTATCCGACACTACCCATCCCTGGATCCATACGCACCATCAAACCTAAAGATATGGCAAAGAATGAAGATACTGAAGGGACCATTGTCAATGGAACTGGCAATTACTTTGTCATATTAGAGTGTTTTAATAACCTCGCACCGATCGTTGATGGGATCCTTGTTGACACAGATGATAGCGGTCAGGTGTGTATCTTATCGGAATTGAGGGGAATTATTGATTTTTTCACAGAATGAGATTGTTACTTGTTCTGGGGGACGGAATACGGGCTCGTTGAAGGTCGTCAAGAGTGGCGCTGACTTTCGCGAAGCGGCGGTCGTGCATGGAATGTCTGGCGTTGATCGTATTTGGTCGCTGCGCGAAAAATACAAGGATCAGTGAGTGTACGCGGTCACTAACCGCAATGGTGCTTAACACATGCGCAAGGACAACTACTCACATTGTCGCGTCAACTCTTCAAGAAACGCACGTACTTCGTTTTGAAGATGACACGGGGACTGTCGTTTCTAGTGTTGGAGGTTCTGACAAGGGCTTCATGTCATCCCGTACATTGGCGGTTTCCAATATCCAACGGCGAATTCCCGGAGAAGGGACAACCCCATCAACCTACGTCGATTCTTCTCTGGTCGTACAGGTCGTCCCTGAGGGAATACTTCTTCTGAACTATGATTCCAGCCTGCGGGAGTATACTCGGGTAGGCGATCTCTGGACGTTGGATAAATTTTCCGATGGCAACATCGCGAACTGGGCTAATAGAGAGATTGTAGCAGCTGATATCAATGCAAGCCAAGTCGTCATCGCCCTTAATCATGGCAGATTGGTTCTGCTTAACTTTGAAGGTGACCGCCTCGTAAAGCAGCGCATGCGCGACTTTGTAGAGCCCCCACCATTCGGCTGCACTGCGGAGATCTCCGCAGTAACGTGCCTACCTCTCGATAGTACAAAGCCGTATGCCATGAATATCGCTGTTGGGTTTTGGATATCGAAGATAGTTAAGGTCTTGTGCCTGCCACGTGGCACTTTCAAGGAGGTCTGCGAAACCAGCCAACTGCCTGCCGCTCCACGGTCCCTGCTGCTGTTCAACTTTACGAGCGAATTCGGGGCAGAGGACCCGCAATCACATCCCCACCTTCTTGTCGGTCTTGTCGATGGCTCGCTTGCAACATTTCCATTCCAAAACGGGGAGCTAGGAGATCAGAAACTCATTTCCATTGGTACCCTACCTGTGACGATACATAGCTGCCGCATCAGGGATCGTTCGGCAGTATTTGCTTGCGGAAATCGAACATCTATATTATTCTGGGAAAAAGAACGCCTACAGCATTCGCCTCTGATGCTCAAGGTATGTATTATGACCTCCTCATAATAGTATCCTGGTTCAGTGAGTGTTACACCAATATAGGACATTAATGCAGCTGCTGAAATAAATACAGCAGCGCATCCCTCGTCGGTGATTCTGGCTACCCCGGATTCCCTCGTCATCGGAGCAGTAGTGACCTTCGACAAACTTCATATTCGATCGGTATGCTGCAATTTTACACGCTTCACCCCATCGCCTAATCATCGTATAGATTCCTCTAGGTTACAACTCTCCGCGACGTATTGTTCACAGCCCGAATCTGGGAATATTTGCCGTTGCCTGTACGCGGCCGACACCTGCTCAGGTTGGACAGGCAGAGGTTTTCAGTTCCACAGTGCAAATATTCAACCATACATCTTTTGAAAGTTCGTGGGAGTTGTAGCGTTAAAATCGCGGTAGGAAGCTGACTTTGATCCGCACGCAGAACTCAGTGAATTTGAGGTTGATCAAAGTAAAGAAGTAACATCGCTCCATGTTTTCACGATCACCTCGATGGATGTGTCGACGTCTTTTCTATGTGCCGGTGTTACCTCGTACGATGACGGGGAACGGGAGCCCTCACGAGGAAGACTTGTGCTCTTACAAGCAAATGGTCCACGGGCGCTCTTGACAGTTGTGGCCTCCGTTAGTGTCAAGGGCTGTGTATACGCAATCACCGCAGTGCAAAACTTAATTCTTGCTGCTGTTAATAGTTCTGTGAGTATCGTTGCACGTTTTTGTGGGCAGTAGTTGACCGCGACTTGTCAAGATCGTTGTCTACAACGTTGAAGAGACAGGGAAACAGGTCTCAATGACTCAATCTACAGTATTCAATCACAATTATCTCATCACGACCCTCGTATCTCGGGACAACCAACTGCTGGTCGGAGACGCACTAACCTCCGTCTCTCTGCTGAAACTCAATGGTTCCAAAATCGAACCCATTGCCAAGGACTTTGGTTCTTTGTGGCCAACTTGCGCAGAGTTGTTGGACGACAAGACTATAATCGGAGGAAACGTGAGGACCTAAATTATCTGACGGTTTGCGATGTTAGCTCATATCAATCCAGAGCGACTACAATTTGTTCGCATTCCGACTGCAAGTGAACGAATTTCATAGAATGCTCGAGCGCGAAGGTCATTACTATCTAGGCGACATCGTTAACAAGTTTTTACCTGGTGAGCCACCCCCAGCGCCATGAGTCCGAGGACAGCTGACATCTTCATCAAGGCGTTCTTACCTCGCACGATGCGTCGATTGACTTTCCCATGGTACCTCGACAATTGTTTTTGACCCCGGCCGGGCAGATCGGTGTCATAATTGACCTCACCGACAACGAGTTATCGCTTCACATGACCGCTTTACAGAGGAATCTATCCACCTTTTACGAATCCAAGACTGGTATCAGTCACTCACAGTAAGACACATGTCCGTGGTGATTACACTACTAATATTTTACAGGTATCGCACACCCAAGAACAATTCCGGTCGAAGCGACCTAGAGGCAACCTCTGTTGGCTTCCTCGATGGGGACTTCCTAGAACTATTCCTCCAATATATGGGCGACGAGAGATCTCTCAAACAAATCATGGAAGGCCAATCCGAGCCCGAGCGGCTTACGGTCACGCCAGAACAGCTACAGAAGGTGTTGGAAGGATTGCAAAGCTTGCATTGAGACTGTTGCTCACATCGTGTATGTAAGAAAATGACTATGCTAGGTGTATTCTGTATGACAAGGTGTTCGGTCAGTCGAAAAAAATCAGGACCAGAGACTGGTTAGAAGTTGGGAAAGTGTGTAAGGCGACGTCGTCTGCACGTTTGATACCAAGTCTGCTTGATCAGACACTCGAGGAGCGAAATAAAATCCTGAGACAAGAACAACGTAGCTGAAATCGCGTCGAACGTTAGTTGATTCATTTCCAGGAGTGGTTGAGCGTTTACCTCAAAATGAGAATGCTTCCTCGATGATAGTTACTCTTCGCTTCAATGTAGGTGTAGGTCATCAGGAATACGGCCAGGATGATAACCACAACGTCCCAACGGGGGAAGATGAGGCTAACGACGTAGGTGTGATCATTCCCCTGAGAAAGGTTTTAAAAAACTTACGTGAACGAGTAGGCAATCTCTCCCATCCTCTCGGGAGCATACCAGGCCGAAAAGGCGACCATGGTAGGGACTTGTAGAAGACATACTTGGAGTGCATACGCGGAACCGATTTCCATACTGTAATTAGCGAGAATCCTCAGTAAAAGAAAGCATGGGATTGTTAAACGCAAACCTCAATGCAATGTTTCCATTCAAAGCAAACGAGATGGCATTCATGAATTCTGTAGTGTTGGGAACGAGAGCGAAAAGGGTGATACCAAGGAACTTCTCGTCGATGCCCGAGTCCTCGAGCACAGAGTCCACGACATCAACTAAAAGCTCTAAAATTTTTGATCAGTTGAAAAGAACATCATCATCGATGCGAGACGTACCAGCAATAACCGCATAGAGAGCAGTGCATGCCAGCAACACAGCAGCACTAGTCGCCCTGCTCCATTCAGGCGCCTCATGTCCACCCTGCCCACCAACACCAGTATCTGCATCGCCTACTACGGATGACCTAAATCGTGCTGGAGAGATGGCTTGGCCCTGTTGGTGCCTTAGCGCACTAACTGTTGCAACCGCAACGGCTCGCGTAAAATCGTCCTTGGTCATGCTCTCAGGTAACTGGGTGTTCTTGATCGCCAGATCTACGCTTTCTGCGAGCGGTGTGAAGTGCTGGGTTGAAGATGGAGGCGCATACGATACACGCCTGTGCGAAGGCGAGACGGGGGAGCGGTTTACTCGTTGCTGAGTAGTGGTGGGCTCGAGAGGTTTCGGAGCCAAACCAGCAGATGCATCGTGCTCGGCATCCGCAGGGTCTGTGGGTTTGTGTGTTTCTCGGAAAACGGGTTGCGATGTGATGACAGGGGTACGTTGATATCCCGAGAGGCGTTGGATAGGCGGAATTTCGAGGGAATTTAACAGCGGTTGAGGATTTTGCCAGATCTGGGTGGCGTGGGTACGAAGAGAGAACCATAACCCAATGAGATACGACTGGGGAGCTCATCAACTCCAAACACGAACGAAATTATTGCAGTACTTACGAACAGAAGTATCACTGCACAAATGTACATGAAATTCTTGAGCGTTGATTGATAGAAGGGATCCCTGACAGGGTCAGTGTGCTGATAGTAGCAGTGATTACACTTCCAGCTTGGAAGATTTCCGTGTGGACCATCAGGACAACCACTGCAGACTAGCTGAAACTGATGTTACAGAGCGCTGAGTCAGAGTTGGACGATAGATAATTAGACCGTACTCACGTTCCCATAGATCTGGTAGAATAGTGTTGGGGTAAGAGTACCGATGAAGGCCATGATCAACATCATGCTCGTGACTCCCGCGCTCTTGGCGTTAAACTTTTGCTCCTTTTTCCTCACGGCACCCGCGCACATACTCGCGCCCGGCATCAAGAGAACACCCGCGAGCAGACTCCCTACGATAGATCCTTCAACAAGATGTCCCTTTCCCTGAGCAAGGGCGATAGAATAAAGGATCACTTCGATGAACGAGCCAAACGTAGCATTGATAACGGCACCCATGCCAATTGAGGATTGAGCCGAGATAGAAGCGACGGCCATGCCAATGAAGTAGGAGAGTGGTATCACGCTTGCAAGACACATGAAAAAGATGAGCTGCCAAGAAGTGAGGAAGGCGAGTATCGGTGAGACATGGTCAGCGTGCTCGGCTAATGGAAGCAACACGAAGCCATCGAATATGACGAAAAATACGACGGGGAAAAGGTTGACGAATATAATGTTGACCCCACCAACGGTGTACTTGTAATATTTCCAACCTATGGCGCGATATACGCAAAGGAGCACCGTTGACCTTGGAGAGCCTAAAGCAGAAGGCGCTGTTTGACCCCGGGACAGTCGAGGATGCTTGACAGAATACTCGAGGGGTGCTGCGTCCGCAGAAGTGGAAGCATCAGTTGGCGGGGCAGTTGAGGCGTCGGTATGGGGTGCCACGATAACCACGGGGGGCGGGGCGCAGAATCGAAGCCTTGTCGGGTTGGCAGCTATGTAACCTATCAACGCCCAATTTAGCTTCGCCATAGGGATGGTGATGATAAGTGCCCAGCACGCGATGCAGGTCAATAGCATAAGAGGCGCAATCACGACCCAAAAGGCAACCCAGAAAGCAGTGCGCCCTAACCAATCTTCAGACACTCTCTCGTATGTATTTGGTGAGATAGGCGAAGGCGCAGCCCCATAGGACTTGGAGGGCATGAGGAAATGACGTGCGTGAGCTGTCGAGAGTAAGGATGTCCCCTCGTTGGGGTGCAAGTATGACTGTGCTTGATGCGGGGTGAGAGGGGTGATAGAACACGTCCTAGACACTGAAACCCCACGACCGTCAGCGCTTTCCTCCCCTTGGTTCTCTTCATCATCGCCGTCTTCGCTGTCGCCTTCGACATACTTCCCAAAGGGCCACGCAACATACCAACCCAGACCAAAGACCAAGGTAGAATACCTGCGACCCCCCAAGGGGACGCAGTATAGGATGGCCGAGATGGCAAAGCAAGCCACAGCCAACCACCAACCAAAGCAGACGACCCAGAAAATGTTTCCGGGAAGGAGATGGCGTTCCGCCTGTGCGGAAGGAACTGCATGCAGCGCAGCGTCGGCATTGCGCGTGATGGATCTAGATTTCTTGTACAGAGCGGGTTTCCAGATGCGCAGACCAAAGGGATGTTCAACGTTTATGAGAGATTGACGGTCTTTGAGCGTGATAAGGTCATCGTCATCGCGCGGTCGTTCGGAGTCTTCGCTCCCTGGGCTCTCATCCGAGTCGGGAGAGTCGTCGGCAACAGCCTTGCCCCGTGTTTGACGATTGGATCGCGTGTCTTCCATCGCATCGTGTAGCTGACCCTCTACGTCCTCTTGTTCTTCGCTGAGCATAGTGGCCTCTAGAAAGGTTCGGGTGTTACCCCTTGTACTGCTCTGGCTACCACTTCTGGCTCTGTCTCTGGACGGGCCAGCGGACATGTTGCCCTGGATGGGGCTGCGAGGCGTGGGAGACAGTGAACGATTTGACGATAAATACGAGGTTCCTTGATGATGCGGTGACCGGCGAGAGGTGCTATGACGGCGAGTACTGGCAGTGGGAGAATGATTCACCGGTAGTCGTGGCACCCAGTTATTGGCACCGTCTTCCTGGCCGCCATCTCCAGAAGGCTCACTGGAAGTGTTCATGCGGCTGCCTCGGGTGTCCGAGCGAACGACAGGCGTATGGAGAAAAGTCGGCGCAACTTCAATTGCTAGTGATATAATTATTTAAATAAAGAAAGCATTATGAAACACGAGGAAAGGCGTATGGTGTTAATATGTAGCGTATAACGCAGACCAAAATCCCTCACTTCCGCAACAACTTCTCTCGCAACTCGGCACCCTTCAACTGAGCTCGCAAGTATTCCAGGCGGTCCTGGTACCTTGCGGTCACTTCTTGACGCCGACGTCGAATGTCGAATAACTCGGATTCGAGAGCACTCATCTCGGAATCCTCGTCCGTCGGTGATATCGGCCCATGTAACCTCGCAAGGCTGACACTCGATACACTTCCTAGCTCTCCTAAACGCGCATGAACAAGTGCCGATGGAGTCGAGGAAGGTGGGACGCGAGCACGAGACGATAACGACGACATCGATCTCTTTCGGTTCGCTACGGTGGCTATCAGCGAACCGCTTGTTCGAAGGGATGGATTAAGACGGTGTGAGCGCGGTTGGGAGACGTTTGTGCCATACGAGGTGGTGGACCGGAGAGAGATACCGTCAGCGTCAGAGCCATGGTATGGAGTTCCCCGGCCTGATGCACTACCACCAGCCGTAAGGAATGAATCGTTATATTCTCCACCATTCCTACGACTCATGGCGGACATTGAGGGTGAACGGGGTAATGGTGCATGTCCTGACACATGCTGGCTCCGGGTCAATGCACTGAGCTCTAGCCCATTGAAGGCATCAAGAAGCCTTCGGCCCTCTGCCTCCATTGCTTCGATCTCGAGGCGAATTTCTTGAAATGATTTCACCCTTTCATCATCTGGCGATGAATCGCTCGTGAGGATGGAAGGGGAGTGTTTTAGATCGGAATTGCGGGTCGGAAATGAGGAAGGAGGCGTCACGGTGCCTAGCCGCCGCACATTCCGAAAGACTGAACGCGAAGAAGGGCTGCCAAGTAAACGATGCTCAACATGCGACTGCGTCGACATCGCAGCATGATCATGTTGCGATTCCGGCCTCAGGGATGGACTGACACTTCTCATGTCTGGAGGAATGGTTCTGCGTTTGAAAGGGTTAGGCGCTAAAGGACCCAAAGAGAATGTACTCGATGACTCGCTGATGGAGCCTTCCTGTATTGATATAGCACTGATGCGACGACTACTCCCGCGTTTGAACAAATTGGACACCGCTGATGAGACCGATGATTTAGAGCGAACCGAAGGTGTCCTGCGCGATTTGAACTGGGGCTGATGTGGACCATAAGCCTCTGGGTGGAGTTGCGATGCTGCATAGCGAATGACGCTCAGTGCAAACAAGAGGCGCTCGGTCAACTTACCATGATGAAACGAACGACTGTGAGAACCCAAGGGAATGACGGGTGTCTCTGTGGGAACGGAGGTGCCACTGGCTAGACGTTCGAATATGTTCTGCCGTAGTAGTCGATACTCCTCGTCACTGACCATGCATGAGACGATGATCATCGCTGGATTTTTTGGAATGACTTACTTGAGCAAACCTTGAGCATTTGCTGCAGCCAATTCATCGAGGCGCTGCGCGAGAGTTGAGCTGTCTTACAAACGTGAACGATCGACAGATTTCATGATAAGGTGAATACGGACGTTATCGCATCTGTGTGAGCCCGAGGGGCCGACCGAGGATTGAACGCTTCGAGGGGCCGCAATGGCGAACGCGGTGAACGATTGAGAGTTGATTGGGACAGAGAATCCCGTTCGACAGACTTCGGTGACTTGCCACCGACGTGCAACAACTGGGGTGGAAAGGTTTCCCGTTGCTTTCCTTTGTATTTACCGTACTGCATGACGGAGTCAGTGGCAAGAAATTGAATAGAGATGAATGTGAGAGCACTCACAAATCGGGAACGAATGACCTGGACCACGGACCTTTCATCCTCGAGAAACTTGGTATCTTCGGGTGTCCTGGTTGAGAAAAAGCCCATTTTTTTTCTATGGCGCTCAACGCGGTAAAGTCTGAGTGCTCGAGATGAACTGTCAGAGGCGTCGTGCCATTACGAGGTCGAGTTGGGTGTCAGAGGGCCTCCATTACCCACTCATGACAGCATGAAATTAGAGGGACACCAGACACTCTGTCCAACCCGGCCCGCCGCCACTGCATTTCGGTGCCGTCGTCTGGATTTTCTCTCGTGTAGTTCTCCTCATGCCATTACTTGCCAGGAATTGTGCCATTAGGCAGACACTAGCACCGTGCACAGCTAGCAGGACTCATTTACTTGTTCTCAAAACACGTCAACGTGCAGTCGGCGCAAGGTACATCTCCGATGTCAAAGGTGGCATTCCGCCGCCTCTGGACGGGGTAAGGGTCCTTGATTTGACAAGGGTATTGGCAGGCCCAACGTGTGCCATGCTTCTGGCAGACTTGGGGGCAGATGTCATCAAAATAGAAGAAATCACCAAGGGAGATGACACACGTCAGTCGTCAGCTTTCACTTCATTCATCTTTGATCAGACCTCTCAGTAAATAGGATCGTGGCATCCCCCTTCTGCACCTCTGATAAAGGGTGCACCAGACGAAGCTTCTCACCTACCACCAGAATCGGCTTACTTCCTTGCGGTCAATAGAAATAAAAGATCAATTACCGTTGACTTCAAGCGACCAGAGGGCCTCGACATCTTACACAAATTAGTCAAGTCCTCGGATGTCCTTGTTGAAAACTTTGTATCTGGCAAGCTTGCTTCTCTGGGTCTTGGTTGGGAAGATTGCAAGAAACTCAATCCCCGACTAGTCTATGCTTCAATCACTGGTACTAGTCTCTCTCCTTGGCGTGTTGGTCTCACTTGTGAATCTCGGGGTAGGTTATGGGCAGACTGGCCCTTATCGTGAAGCCGCAGGCTACGACGTTGTAATCGAAGCCGAAGCAGGCATGATGCACATGTTAGCACGTTGTTTCCATCCTCCCGTTCCTGTGTACTATTAACTGCTGTAGCACAGGTGAAGCTGATCGCGCCCCATCCAAAGTTGGGGTGGCTGTCACAGATATTATGACTGGCCTTTATGCCCATGGTGCGGTCATGGCAGGATTGCGTTCTGTGAACCAAACCGGTCAAGGGGTGTGGATTGACTGTAACCTATTTGAGACTCAAGTATGCACTTTGTCTTCCGTATTCGGGTTTTCTCACTCTGGCTGTTCAGCTAGCAGGGCTTGCCAACATAGCTTCCAATTACCTCATTGCTGGACAAGAGGCTTCTCGGCATGGAACTGCACACCCCTCGATTGTACCATACCAGGTTTTCCCTTGCAAAGATGGCTTCTTAATGATCGGTGCGGGAAACGACAAACAAGTAGCCTCTTTCATTTCGGTGTGTCTCGGCTGACCCACTGAATGGACTTCGTACAGTTCAGGCTTTTCGTTACCACAATCCTCCAGCAGCCTCAGCTTGTAGACGATGTTCGCTTTTCGACAAACTCGGTTCGAGTAGCGAACCGGGAAGCTCTTGTTGACATAATATCTGCGGCGCTGAAACGACATGGCAGAGATTACTGGATCGAACGACTAACTGGGGTTGGGTTCGTATCATTTGGAATCGGGCAGCGTCGAGATGAAAATGACTTTAATTCTTGCAAGGATTCCCTTCGGGCCGATCAATAATATAAGTCAGACGTTTGCACATCCACAGGCGGTTGCGCGCTTGAGCACGGTGGAAATTGACGTACGTGTCTTTCCCGTGCAACGTGCATGCAGGGCTGAAACACAGTTTTTTCGGATAGCATCCCCGCGCTGGCAAAGTTCGTATGGTTGCCCCACCAGTTACCTACAACGGCAAACGGATGCCAGTGAGGCGAGCACCACCTTGGCTTTCACAACATACTACGGAGGTACGTGCGCCACATGCATGTGTGGTTGCCCGCGAGCTTCTACTGTGTCTGCAGATCTTGCAGGAGTTAGGGTACTCGGATAATGAAATCACGAGGCTGCGTGCGAGCAAGGTCGTGTAGCGTGTGTCGGAGGGCAAATAATGGGGTGCTGCTGTGCGCGAGCGTCGTGATCGGATGTCCGCTGTGGGTCGCTCGTAGGTTGGGCCGTAATCGGTATGGTGTCTCTATTTCCAATGCCTAGAAGGGTTTTCCGTTGGCGGTCATGTCCACATTTTGCTGTCGTGCGAGGGGGGGGCAGTCCATATATGGAAGGCGGGCAATGCAGCGATGTAATCTCAGAGGCCGATAATCAGTCGGCTGTCCACTTATGTACTTGGGCTCCGGAAGAGATCCCTCTGGCCCCGTCTGACTTATAGCCTATTTCATACTTCTTTACCCTTGCTATTCACTATTCTTTCTCCCTTGGCCATGTCTTCTCGCTTTGCAGACCCAGCAACGATGCGCACTCGGTCGCCCATTTACCATGACGAAAGCCCCAAACGGTCTCCCCCCTCCCCCTCCAACAAAGCACCCCCTTCCAAGAAGCTTGACGCCAGGTCTCGTGCCGTGTCAGAAGAGCCTCCTGTCAAGGCGCTGCAGCCTCCGTCTTCAGAGCCACATCCAGAGTCATGTGCGGACAAGGTATGTCCCCACTGCCATGCTAACTTGCTAGTATCTGCTAGATGCAGTGCTAACCGCACCTTTCTGCTCTCAAAAGTCATCAAGCAATCGCGTCATCATTGATGTGGACGTTTTCCGACAAATACTCGAGCTGGACGAGGAAGACGACCACGAATTTTCCCAAGGCATGGTCAGAGAGTATCTCGACCAAGCGCGCTCAACTATCAAGGTCATGGACGACAGCTTGTGCGCCGGTTTGTCTCTGTAGAGTGATGCTGATGTCTCATTCACTCTCAGCGCAAAGCGGGAGCTGACACAGCTTGGCAAGCATGGGCACTTTCTCAAGGGCTCCTCTGCCGCATTGGGCGTCGTTCAGGTGCAGGGAATCTGCGAGAAGATACAACACCTCGGAAATCGCGTTGACCCTGAGAGGCCAGAGGTCAAGATATCGGTTGAGGATGCATTTGCGAGGATCAAACCACTACTAGCCCTGCTGAAAGACGAGCATGCTGCATCCGACAAGCCGCTCAATATACTTCTACTACAAGGACTCAATCCTTGAGCCTGTGTGGATTCCAGTGGGCTGCGAGGATCTGACAATGGCTGCTGTGCGACGGAGTGTATATCCACATAGGCTGCACAGGTCATGCACAGGAGACATTCACAATATCGGAGCACAGTCTGGGACTTGCTGCGATGTGGCAAGGCTGTTTCAATTTTGTACCCCTTATCCCTGTTTGTTGACCGCATTACCTTGCTCTCACATACGCTGTTCCGTTACATACAAACGCTTTAGTTCCTGCCGAGACGCTGCGTATGCTTTTAATTACATTCAAGCTCAAACTTTGATTCACCATCAGTGCCCTTCCCCGTTCGTATTGAAGATACCGATTCACGAGCCCCCCCCCTGTCCCGAATTCGAGACATGGATCTCACCATAGATATGCATAGATATTTCCGCAAGCCAGCTCAGGAAATCAAGTACCTTATGCGTTATGGTTTTTGAAGTAGTATGCCTCAGGAATCTGATACAACTCATTACTTATAGCACTTGTGGCAGATGCCTGTCTGCCTTGATGAAGCACAATGAATAACGTCGAGCTAAAAATAGCCATTGTTAATGATATAATCAATGGAGCTGCTAGAAGGTTTCAGATAGCCCATTATGGGCTTCTGAGCAGACCGTAATGTGGCTGACATGCGCAATGGATCATTGTTGATTCTATTGATGTCCGAGCAATTGACTTTCATGCGCATCCACCGCATGATGAGATCTGTAAAGCCCCATGAAGGATAGTCCTGTCTTGGACGAACTTTTTCTGAAGACGCCGAAACATCACCCAAGTGTCTGCCAGTTGATCGCACCCGCATGCTCTTAGTATCAAGGGCCACCGATAAAGGCAGCGAATTGACAAGTTGTGGCTATTGTGGTGTGGTGAGTAATGTAACACTATCATTTGAGTTCGGCTCTTACCCAGTTACGGAGTGGTTGATCGGAATGAACATTTATCCTCTCCAGGAAAATGTCTCATCTCTAAGCCCTTGAGCATTCCACAAAGGAGGAATGGCGGTGATACACACCCCGACGGGAGTGTGGGCCTCCTGTATGAGCTGGCGGCTGCTGCCCCCCATGTTCAGTGGCGAGGCGTGAATAAATATCGTTGGAGCCTATAACTGTCCTCGTCGCCAACCTTTACAGGCGACGACGGTTGTAGCAGGATCGGACAATTATTTTACATCGCTAATCCGCGATGGCTTTCCGGTGTGGGTTGCTGCTATGTAGTATGGAATGGCAGAGGGGGATCGTTGTGGTGGAGATTGCCAGACTATCGCATACGTAAGTTCGCGTCTTGTACTTGCAATGAACCTTTTGCTCCCTACGCCCGCGCATTTTCCTGCTTTTCCATATGATCCACCATATTCTATACAGACAGACCTTATGAAACATGTCTATTCTTCCATAGAACAAAGGCAGGTTACGATCGTCGAGAGTCCAACGGGCACGGTGCGCACTGACAGATGGTCTGTTTCC
>JBBPQH010000625.1:0-14536 GCA_038092475.1 Boletus tomentosulus | reverse complement strand
ATCTAGCCAATGTTATTGTGATTTGTAAATTATCAGAGAATATATACCCATATCTATACATATTACAATGATATATAGTTGATCATATATACCAAGGAATATCTGCCCTTAAAAATTTCCCTGATGATGTCCCCACCCCTCGCGCTGGATCAGTCGTAACTCATAACCCCCAGCACGGTCATGATTAGGGAATATCACGGGTACGGGTCTGCGCTGTGGATACCCACGCTAAACCCGTACCCGCAGTGCGGGTTTGCGGGTGCCTAGTTGCCAAATATGGCAGGTCCCCACCTCGCTCACTCATCAACATCCATGTATCCAGCCCAAGCATAACACTCAGGTAAGTCATCTCATAAGTCATCTATTGGCTTATTACTGTTGTTTTACTAGTATTACCCTCACCCCAGCACGACGATGATGAAGTAGCGCCATCAATGACATGATGACAACGCGTGCGCAACCGCATGCCTGGAAGACATGGCAACAACAACGGCAACAACAACAACATCACGACGACGATGGCACAATGCCACGGTGACAAGAACGACGACGATGCGATGTCATCGATGCCTCAGTGCCATCGATGATAATACGCTCCCTAGCCCTAGCCTGGCCCTCACCCCAACCTCCTCACCCACAAACCCTCACACTCACAACAGGAACATGACGACGACGTCACAACGATCGCAAGACTACAATCGTCACGGTGCTGTTGTGACACTCACCGTGAGTCGTCCAACCACCTTTGCCCTGCGCTCACCCCTCACACTTGCACTCACCCCACCTTTGGTCACACCCTCACACTCACATTAGTGATGTGACGATGACAATGACGACACTACATGGCCGGACCCACAACACAACCACTGCCCTGACCAAGTAGCGTCGTCGATGGCCCAGCGCCATCAATGACACACTGGCAACGACGACGAGGCAACAGCACCCTGCGTGCACAACCGCGACATGACGACAAAGACCTTAGATGACGATGACAACCTGTGCCTGCCAGGATGATGACGACGATGACGACTTAATGTCGTCGATGGCCAGCAACATGAGGATGACGACGACAAGGACAAGGAGGGCAAAGAGGAGGAGGTCGTCGATGGTCACATCTAGGTGTGCATGGTTCGTTCTCCCCCTTCCTCTTGTCCTCACCCACCTCGTGATGCATGTGCAACTGCACACATTCCATGGCAACAAAGACGATGACGACGACACATTGTCGTTGATGGCCCAGCACCATCAATGACAACATGACAACTGCGACGTGTGCACGAGTGCACGCTAACGACAACGATGATGACCTGGCTCCCCATCCTTGTGCTCCCATGCGAATACAAACAGGAGCGCATAACGTGCTCCCGTTTGTGTTCGCATATGAGCGCAAGCGCTTACCTTCTCTCGCCCTCCATTGTGGGTATACCTGCACGGGTTATGGGTACAACCCACTATGGGTACGGGTATCATGGGTACCGCAGAGACATACCTGGCGAAAACCCGTACCCGTTTGCGTGGGTACGGGTTTTGGCCGGGTACGGGTACGGGTATACCCGTGCTCTTCCCTAGTCATGATACAATTAGCAATGCTGGGCCGTTGTCATCCTTGGCATCGTGCTCAGGTGCTGTGGCCACCAGCTGTGCAGTCATGCACACGACGTTGTCGTTGTGGTGGCAGGCTCGTGGTCATGGTGATGTCGTCGTTATGCCGTCCTCATTGCATCAAGGCATGCTAATAGGATGCGAAGGGGTGGAGGGCGCACGAACAGCTAGAGACTGCGAAAACAAGCTTGGTGGGCGTGCAAACCACGTGGGGGGGACTACATCAGCAAATCATAAATTAGGCACAAGTTGACATAATGTTACAACATGTTAACCCTAATTACAGTATATTACAGCACCATAGTTACACATCATCACATTATCACAGGCACCACAGTGACTCATGGTGACCACAGTCACACATATCACATTATCACAGTAACCTACTGTCACATGTATGTCACAGGACCCTCACAGGCCGTACAGACGGTCGAGCGGCATAGTCGGTTACATTTGAAGTCTCTCAGGATTAGGAAATGCTACCTAATTTCCTAGTCCTTAGGGATTTCGAATTTTTTTCTCAAACATGTCACATGACTTTACTCGTGTCACACTGAGTCTGGACCTCTGCCTATCCTTCACAACAACAACAACAATGACAACAACATCCAACCCCCCTCCACTCGCTACCACCACCCTCCTGTGCCATTGATGAGCCCAACGGCTCTTTCGACATGGAGGACGCGACCCCCATGACACAACAGGCACGACAAGCCCAATGGCTCGTCCGACCCCCCTCCACTTGCTGGAGCACCCCGTTCCTGACCCAGTATGCTCTGTCGTTGTGCTGGTATTGCTATGTTATATGTCCTTTGCTCTAAACCCTCTTGCCTATGGTAACTCCCACTCTCTCAGTTCTTCCCAGTTCCTTCTAGCAGGCACAGCCCTTGCACTGCCACATTTGCCCCCCCCTTTCGTGCGACACTCCGGAGTCGCTCCCTGAGATCCTATCCAAATGCTCCCTCTTCCGACACATCTCCATAATCTTCACTCCTCGTTAGCCCTTCGTCCCCTACCCCAACCATATCCTTAACTTCAACCTCGCTTCTGCCTTTTTCATCGGCCAATACCTCTTCATCAACGCCATTGGCCCATATGTCCTCCATTTCCTCCAGCGCAGACCCCATGCTAGGGATAAACCGCCACAAACGCCTGGCATGGAAGAGCCCTGGCATGGGGAAGTCTTCTAGGGTGGTGAGCTTATAGGAGTTGCCGACACATTGGGCGATGCGACATGGCGCTGACCATTGGGGTAGGAGTTTGTGGGAAGTAGACACCGTGTGGTCTCGAGTGCTATTGTATACTTGGACCAATTGCTCAGGTTCAAATTTGACTTCCCCAGCACGCGAGTGCTTGACTAATTTGTTGAATGCTGCTTTCCTCTGTGCAGCATGTAGTACTACACAGTCGGACACATCAAGGCGTTGTTGGTCGACATACACTAGATGGACTTTGGCTGACACGGTTGAGGGTTCTGAGATTGCGACATCTATGGGTGTGCGGGAAGTGTTGACTACGACACCTAGGAGCAACTCTTTTGGGGCAAAATGGAATGCGGGAAGTATGCACTCGTTGAGTTGACGTATAGCTGTGTCGAACTGATCAGGCCATGCTTGATCGACGTCTCCTCCAGAGGGTGGAGTGTTAGTGGTGCCTGTATCATCTCCAAGACATGGGCCACAGAGGCATCGCAGTCGGTCAATGAGTTGTTTGTTGGCATTCTCCACTAGGCCGTTGACCCAGGGCGCGTACGCAGCGACAACTTGGTGTCGGGACCTATTGGCTTCACACCATGCCCTTACGTCGCCATTGTTAAAGTGAGACCTGCCGTCTGTCATAAGAACTTCGGGAGCGCGGAAGGCATTTGTGATAGAGTGCAGAGCGTCGATGGTGTGTTTGGCTGTGCCGTGGTTTTTCAACTTGAAGCCCCAGATGTATTGCGAGAAGGTGTCCATTACTAAAAGTATGGTGTGAAAGCCTCCTTTCCCTTTTGGGAGTGACAGGTAGTCGGCGACGAGTAGTTCGAAGGGGTGACGGCGTGTGATAGGGTCCATAAGTGCGTGGAGGTGTTTGGAGCCGAAGTTTTTGCACTGGGGGCATTGTTGCAGCGCTTTGATGATGGACTGATCAAGTCCCGGGCTCCAAATGACATCCATGAGTTTTAATTTGACAAGGTCTTGTCCCCAATGCCCATTTGTCTCATGTTCATGTGCAGCAAGCTCAAATGCCTCGTCTTTGGAAACACACTCCACCCTTGGGATGCCATGTAAAGAGCGTCCATTGGAGGTCTTCCATAGACAGTTGTTTTCGATATGGTAGTTTGTAGCGCAATGCACAGCGCGCTTGTGGTCCCGGTCGGATGTGTTGGACTGTATATCGCTGAGTGCATCTACAACATCTAGTAAGAGAGGTTCATCAGTGAATTGGGCACGTAGGGCGGAGATAACAGGGTCCGGCTCAAGGTTGAATAGGTCGTTAACAATACCCCTGGAGGATTCCCAGTCCTCGCTCACAGACCACCCGCTGCCGTCTCCGTTTGTGGGAGGCCTGCCTGTGGTGCGCCGGCTCAGTGTGTCTGCAGCTTCATTTGTTTTCCCCGGGCGGTGACGGATGTCGGTGAGTTGGTACAGTGTAATGCCATCATGCCATTGAGCATGTACTACCGATATCTTATCGTTGCACAGGATATCACGGAGGGCTATGCAGTCAGTTTCTACTTCGACTGGGAAGCCCCAGACGATATTGCTGAAATGATCAAATCCGAATTTCAGCGCAGCAAATTCAAGGATGTAGGGCTTATACCGTTCCTCCGTGGGGGAGGTGCATTTGGAACCAAATCCTACGGGGTGCACATGTGTGACAATGGTGCCATTGGGCATTGTAGTGGTGTGTTGTTGGGATAGAACAGCATCAAACCCAGATTGGCACCCGTCAGATGTGAGGATGAATGGTGTGCCGTCGAATTTGGGTGCACGCAGTACCGGTTCGGACATGAGCGCTTGCTTGAACTGCGCAAATGCTTTGGTATGCTTATTGGTCCAGTACGGCTGTAGGTTGCGGTCACGTAGGAGTTGTTGGTATTTGTGCTTCCCAAGATCTGCTGGGGCTTGCAGAAGATCTAGATTGCGTTGGAGGTCAGTTAGTGGTGCTGCTATCCGGGCGTAATCTTTGATAAGGGTCCGAAAGTAGCCAGTGAGTCCTAAGAACTTCATTAGTTCGTGTACATTGGAAGGGATAGGCCACTTGGCGATGGCTTTGAGTTTAGCAATATTGGGTTTGATGCCATCTTTGCCGATTCTTGTGCCACCATACACAGCTTCATCCATGAATAGCTGGGTCTTGGAAGGGGAGAGTGAGAGACCACACTCGCGGCATTGTAAGAAGAAACGACGTAGCTGGTTTAAGAGGTCTTGAAAGTCATCCCCCACGAGGTCATTGTCATCCACAAAGGTTTCCAGTGCCAGGTCCATGGCGATGTCCTTCAGCGCACTTGCTGTCATTTCGGCAAAGCACGAGGGAGCGCCGAGGATACCCATGGGTAGTCTACAGTAGCAGTGGTATCCACGACCTTCAGTATAGATGCAGAGGTATGGTTGGTCATCTTCTTCGACTTCTATGGCATAGAACCCAGATGCGAAGTCGAGAATACAGACATAGTTATGGCCAGCAAGACATTGTTGCTTGGCGTGTATGTCGCCTTGTACCATTGGTGCCATCGTGGATTCAACATTAACGGAGTGGAAATTTTGGGTGATCCGCCATTTTGGTTTGGATGCCGTGGTCGTTTGTCTGGGGTCACGAGGCAGGGGTCTAGGGGGTAAATTCGGGTTAGGTTTCTCCCCGAGTTTGACACATTCATCTTCAATGAGCCATTTGATTTCGTCCATGGATAGTCCAGGTGTACCATGCGCTCGTTGGGCCAGTACCGTGGGATGGGTGGCTTTGACTTCGTCAGGCCGGATCTCTCGGAGGACACCCGCCGCAACGAAATTGTCTAAGATGGGGTAGTACCATTCCTTTGGGCTTGCGTCAATGGGCGCTGGTGGATTTTGATCGGGTAGTCTTTGTCTTTTGGGATGTTCAGTCTGAATTTGACGAGGTCAACTGGTTTGACCTCTCGAACTGATGCAGCAAAGATGTCAGCAAATTCTTCAACAAGACTACGTACTGCTGTGTGTTCGTCGTCTTTGAGAAGACCGATGGTCACTGTGTTGACAATCATTTGTACGTGCGGGGGATATTGAAGGGGCCTTGTTCTGTTAGTCTGGTGAAAATGTTGTTATCAATGGTGACAAGGACATCCTGGGGCACGACACTGTTGTGGAGTACGATATTCTCCATTGCCTCAATTCCTAGATCATCAGCTTGCTCCTCCGCCATCGTTGTCTCTTCATGTATAAGTGGTGTTTCCTTGTGAGGGCTGATAGGTTCGGCATTGGTAGTTGTGCTGGTGATGGTGTTAGTAGCGCAAGGAAGCTGAAGCAACTCTAATAACCAGCCCCAGTTAGGAGACAGTCCTCGAGAGCTCAAAAGAGAGGAGAGGGGATGGGACAAGTTTCGAGGGGATAATCCAAGAGAACTTGACTGAAGTTCTCTGATCGGCTCTTGGGCCTTTATATACTACTCAGATATGTACATCTGTTTACACTAGATCTGACCGATCTTATCGTAAATATAGTAACCCTATACCCTGACGAGTCACTATGACTGGTGGCGAGTCATCATGGCTGTGTGACACAGGTTTGCACTGGTATCCACAGTAACCGCAGCATCAGTGCCTAGAAGGCCGTGCAAGGCTATGCGCTTCTTGAGATCCAATGGAACGGACTCCAAGGAGACAAGGGTCGAGGGTACGGATAAGGTCCGTTATCATGATAGGAAGAATAGTTACCTGGCACAACATGGAGATGAATAGAAGGCTGTGATGGCGAATGACTCAACTGACTGTGTCATGCCTCATGGCTATACACATGTCATAGTAACTCGATGTGCCTCAGAGGTGAGTCATCATGAGTTACTAATGAAAGATAAGATTAAAAGATAAGCGAAAATGAAGATAAGATAAGATAAGAGTACCGTTCGTAACACTACCCCCCTTCTAAGAATCGACTTCCAGGCAATTGAAAGGCACGGGTACCTCTGTGACATTTTCGTATGGTTTGAATAGGGAATTGAAGTCAACTGTGGTCATGTGTAGTTTTCTAGGTGCAGAGGGTTTAGCTTTATGGAAATCCTGAATGACATCCTTTGAATGTGAAAGATTGGATGAAGGTTCCCATGTTCGGTCATCCTCTTCGTAGCCCTTCCAATGGACGAGGTATTCAATTCCATTGTGTTTCAGTCGAGAGTCAACGATGTAGTCGACTTTGTATTCTTCCTCATGGTCTTCTGTGACATTAGATGGACTAGGTGCTGTAACTGGTTGTCCGAGAAGCCGTTCCTTATAAGGTTTCACTCTAGAGATGTTAACCGTCGAGTGAATCTTCATCGATTTGGGAAGTTGAAGTTCAACTGCATTGTTGAGCACTTTGGTGATGGTGTTTGGACCTAACCATTTCTCTGACAATTTTCGTGATAATCGCGGAAGGCGTAAATTGTCAGTTGCTAATCATATGAGATCTCCCACGGAATAGGAGGGTGCATCAGATCGATGTTTGTCAGCTTGTACTGACATTCGCTCTTGAGCCCTTTTCATATTGACTTTGGCTTCGTCAATGGTTTGTTGGATTTGTTCAGCCATTTCGTCTGCTGCTGGAGCTTTGGTTACTCCTGGTTCAACACCCATACGAGGAATGTAGGTTCGAGTGAGTTCGAAAGGAGATTTTCTTGTTGCTCAATGTTCTGCATTATTATGCGAGAATTGAGCTATGGCTAACCAATCAGTCCATTCATCTTGTTTTTCAGCAGCAAACAGTCTGAGATACTGTTGTAAATCTCTGTTTACTTGTTCCGTTTGTCCATCAGTTTGGGGGTGATGAGCGGTAGACAATTTGGGCTTGATACCTAATCTCTTGCAAAGGCTTTGCATCACTTGAGAGGCGAATTGTGGCCCACGATCTGAAACAATACTCCGAGGTAATCCGTGGTTAATCCACACATGATTCATGTAGAGTTTGGCTGTGTCCATTGCCGTCACTGTTTTATTGCACAGAATGAATTCTACTTCCTTGGAGAATCGGTCTACGACGACCAGAATAGAGTCGTATCCATTGGAAAGAGGAAGATCGGTGGTGAAGTCCACAGAAATATCTTCCCATGGTCTGTCAGGTACTTCCAAGGGAGATAGTTTTCCTGCAGGACTTTTGTTGGTTCCCTTGAATCGTGCGCATCTGCCGCACCTAGAGACATAGTCTTTGATAAGGCCATTCATACCAGGCCAATAGTATTGCCTGCGTATGAGTTCGAGGGTTTTGTCATAGCCTGGATGTCCAGCTACTGGGGTGTCGTGGTGAAGTCGAATGATTTCCATTCGCAATGTTGTCTCATCTGGGATATAGATCTTTGCACCTTTGATTATCAGACCTTGAGCAGATTTGCATACGTTATCTTTCTCGCATAGGTTGTGAATCTCGGTCCGAGACATCTTGGATGTTTCTTCCTTTATCCGAATGAGAACTGTGTCTCCGTCGTCGGTTACTTTGATAGTGGATTGGATTCAATCTGCAGGAATAATGGTTACTCCTTGATTGTTGGTATCTATTCCTGTTGTGTGATCTTCTTGACGAGATAAGGCATCTGCCTTTCCCATGGAAGATCCTGCTTTGTGGAGCCATTTGAAATCGAATCTAGATAGGTATTGAGCCCATCTAGCTTGTTGTCTAGAAAGGTTTTGGCTCTTCATGAACCATTGGAGGTTCGCATGATCGTTCCAGATTTCGAATTGTTTCTTGGCTCCTTCTAGATAGTGTCGCCAGATTTCTAGAGATCTAATTACACTTAGCATCTCTTTATCTGCGATGGGATAATTGTGTTCCTCTGGTGACATTGAATGAGACGAAAATGCAACTGGATGCCATTTTTCATCGTCTTCTTTGTACATGGATAGAACTGCTTCTGTAGCAAAATCAGATGCGTCAGTTTCTAATCTGAATTGACATTCGTCATCAGGGTAAGCCAATATTGGTGCTGTGGTGAATTTTGACTTTAGAGTGTCAAATGCCTTTTGTTGGGATTCTTCCCATATGAAAGGTTGATCTTTCTTGGTAAGATCATTGAGAGGTCTAGCAATTTGTGCGTAGCCTTCTATGAAGTGTCTGTAAAAGTTGGCGAGTCCTAGGAAACTACAGACTCCTTTAACCGTAGTAGGTGCAGGCCATTGGACGATGGCTTGTACTTTCTTGTCTTCCATTTTGATTCCTTTATCAGATACTACCATTCCGAGGAATTCAATTTCTTTGACACAGAAAGTGCACTTTTCAGGTCTGGCGAATAAATCGTTTTCTTTGAGTTGTTTCATGACTTCGAGGATGATAACTTTATGTTCCGTTTCGTCGTCGGTTTTGGTGAAGATCATGATATCGTCGATGTAGACGATTACCCACCATATTAGATCTGCGAAGATCTCGTTCATCATAGCTTGAAAAGTTGCTGGGGAATTGCACATTCCGAAGAACATGACCAACGGTTCGTAAGCACCTTTGAAACACATGAATGCTCCTTTCCATTCGTCACCTTCTTTGATGCGTACATTGTTGTATCCCCAACGGAGATCTATCTTGGTAAACAACTTGGCTTCTTTGAGTTGATCCACGAGTTGTGATATCAATGGTAGCGGGTAGTTGTTTTTGATGGTATATTCGTTAGGTATCGATAATCGGTTACCATACGTTTCTTGCCATCTTTCTTTGGGATAAAGAATATGGGAGAGGTTTGAGGTGATTTAGACGGGCGGATGTAGCCTTTGCGTAGTTGTTCATCTAAATACTCAGTCACCTCTTGCTGTTCATCTGGAGAAAGGGGAATGATTCTGCCTTTCTTGGGTACGAAGTTGTCTTTTAGATCAATGGCGTGATAAGTTTTTCGGATAGGCATTCGTTCTGCGTCTTTCTCAGTGAATACCTTAAGATACTTGTGGAACTCTTTTGGCACAAGTTCTGCAGCAGTTTTGACAACTTTCATGGGCTTGTCAGTTGTCGCTCTGGCGAAATATTGTTCCCAGGCATTCTCTTGTTCTTCTTCTTCTACATCTTTTACAAATCCCTTTTTGTCTTGTAGATGTTGACAACTAGGAGGACATTTGTTGAGTGTGACTTTTCCTTTGGACCAGTCAATAGTAGGGTTGTGGCGTTGTAACCATGTATAACCTAGTATCATTTGGTTCTTTCCTAAATCAGTCACCTCGGCTGTGATCTGTTCACGATGTCCTTGATACTCTAGGATGATGTCCGCGGCGTGCGTGATGTCTCCTGCTGAGTTTCGTGTTCCGTCGACGTTATAGACTGCCACTGCTCGTCTTAGAGGTTGAAGGGGAAGATTATTCTTTTGACACCAGAGACGATCAATGAATATCTCGTTTGCTCCACTGTCTAGTAAGGCTTTGAGCGGGATGTAGTTTTTAGTTTCTTGAGATGTGATTTGTATGTCCATCAGAATTTCCTTTTCCGTTTCGAATGATCGAACGAAATGGAAGCCTCCTGTGGATCCAAATCCCTGTTCTCCTTGTTGGGTGTTGTCAAGTTCATCGACTTCAAGTATCGTTGGATTCATGATTCGTTCCACGATTAATTGAGCTATTCTTGAACCTTCTTCGACAGTGTAGTTGTTATCTCCATGATTGAATAGAAGCACTTTGAGAGAACCACGATAATCTTCGTTGATTACTCCTGCTCCAACATCAATCATGTATTTGGCGGCGAGTCCACTCTGTGGTGTAATGCGTCCGTATGTCCCTTTAGGAAGTGCTATGGTGATTTTGGTGTCAACTAGCATTTTTCCTCGTGATGGTACGACCTGAGCTTCTGCTGCATGTAAGTCGTATCCGGCTGAATGATTTGATCCACGTTGAGGTAGTCTTGCATTGTCGGCTAATAACTTTACCTTTAACGTATCAATCGTTTCTTGTGTATTGACAGGGGTTTTCTTATTTAGCTCAGGGGAATTAAGCACAGGTCTAGCCTGCCGCGCTTCGTTCGAAGACGCCCCTTTGCTTTCAGAATAAGTACTGTGAGATGTGTTAGTTACAGATCAAACACCCTGTTCATTCAATCTGTTTTGACTTTTCCCGAAGTCTCTTTAAGATCCCAGAAATGTGCTTTCATTTCTTCATACTCCATGCCTCAGAGTTGATCAAGAGGATTGCGTTGACTAGCAATCTCTTTGATGGAACTAGTGGAAGGAGATTCCATGGTTTCGGTCTCACAAATTTTCTTCTTGCGACTACACAATTCTTTGTGATTTCCACCAAGGAATTTGCACTCACTGCAAGAGTTCTTGGGTTTAGGACAAGATTGTGCCATGTGATCTTTGCTTCCACAGTTGAAACAACTATTCATTTGTTTCTGCGCTGCTTGTACGTGTGTTCGTGGCATCCAGGGTTTCTTCGGCTGGTCGTCCGATGTTGTTGGGGTCTTTTGAGTGAACATATTGTATGACTCGATTTGTCGACCGATCTTCTGGATTTCTACCAGAGTTTCGTCAACTGTCTTCTTTCTTCAATCTTCGAAGAGTTTGGCGTGAATGTCGTCTCGCACTCCATTCTCTAGATTCCAAACTCCAGATTCTTGACCTAGTCCGGACTTGGAGAAAAGGGACATCCATTTGCTAATGTAACCATCAATGGATGATTTTCCTTGCTTGAACTCTTGGAGTTGTTTCTTGGCCCAGTCTTGTTGATGCACTGGTCGAAACAATCCTTTGATCTCGCTTTGGATCCTTAGCCAGGAGGTTAGGTCTGAGGTTCCTCTGTCGAGATCTCGAAGTTGTCATTCTACAAAGAAAACTCCCTTTTGTGGTGTATGCTCGGGATTTGGGATTAGGTTCCCAAATGTGCATGTCTAGAATTGAGTCATACTCTTTAACCGCGAATTGTCGCTGGTTACAGTTGAACCATGCTTTCATCTTGATCCACCAGTCGTCGAAAGTGGCGGGGGATCCATCGTATGTTCTGGGATCTGAGAAGAGTTCTACCCGGGTTCCACCTAAGGGTTCGTTTCTTTCTGACCCCTTCATGGTTCCGGTCATCTCAGCCCATTGATGAGTTTCGAGTATGGCGCGAGTTCATTGGTCTGATTCGTCAGCCTTTTCTCGAGTTTCTCGGAGAGTGTCGTTTGCTCTTCCTAGAGCTTCGGCAAGTTGGTTTCGTTGCAGTTCTAGTGCTGCAAGACTGTCACTTTGCGCTTGCTGGATAGTGGCCATGTTAGCTTGACCAGCTGCTAGTTGGGTATATGCGGCCATGAACTGATCCCATTCTGCTTGGGTCACGTTGGCTGTCATCTTAGTTTCTCTTTATCGGAAATCCGATAGAGGGCTTTGGTGTAACGGGTTGATACTGTGGGGGTGTTTCCGTAGGTTCAACGGGTGTCGGTACAGTTTCTTTGTCCGACTCTGATTCTATCTCAGTAGTGATTCTGCTTACTGGGGTAAGAAAAGGGTTTTCAGGATTTTCTTCTTTCTTCGTAGTCTCTGCGATTTGGTCGAAAGCGAGTAGGGAAAGTACAGTTGCGATTATCAGAAACGCAAACTCGTAGTTCATTCAAGGTCAGGTAACCCAGTGGTTGCTGGCGACGGTGGTGGAACTTGTGGTACTACTTCAGCTGCTGCTTGAGGTAGACCGTAAGGACCAAAAGGTGTAGGTCCGTTATACCAGTTAGCTCCTGCTGGTGCTTGGAAGGGTTCTCCTCCTGTGAAGATGTTGTCAATCTCGAGGTTCTCTCTTTCAGATTCCTCTACTGAGAGTGCAACGTTCAAGTGGTCTGTGAAGATGTTGATCGCAAGTTCTCTCAGTCTCTCAGAATGGAGGCGGTTTTGTAACCACTGATACCACTCAGGGATGGAGAATTCCAGTTCGGAGCTGCTGGTGTCGACTTCTTCGACTTCTGCCCAACTGTTGTTGTTGTCGGGTTTTCTTTCCCAGGCGTTCTGATTCACTTTCCAGTCGATCTCAGAGATGGCGAAGTAGAACGACTTCTTGGCGTATCCCGCGGTGAACCTTATGTTCTTTCGTCGAGGTACACTCCAAGCAGTCAAGAAAATCGCTGTTATGCAAGATAAGAGTACAATGGATACTACAATACCCATTTAAAAGAAAGGAAACTTCTTTTGTAAATCTAAGTCCGACTTGGATCTTAGATATGAGTTCCGGCAAGGATATTCTGTATGAACCAGTCTACGTCGGTAGATCAATGGTTCTCGTCAAGGTCGTGCGTGTCTAACAGGACCGGCGATGACTCGCTCTGGAACTGCTGATGGGAGTCGGGGTGCGAACAAAGGATCCGGTGTAAAACAGATAGTCAGTGTGTGATGGGTTTAGGGGTGTGAGTATGACTCGTCCCAAGGAAGGTAGGATACAGGATAGACAGAGGAAGGGTTTGCAATGACAGACCTCGACGTTGTGGAGAATCCGACTTAATCCGAGAATGCGGATAAGTGTGGGAAGGCGATGACGACAACGAGCAAACAATGAGGAAAGATAAGAGAGCAAGCTGAGAGTGCCGAGTGCACTGAAACGCAATGAATCCAACGAATCCAACGATACTGAATCGGATTGACGACGAGGGGAATGACGATGATGATGACGAGAGAAGACTGAGACTGTGTGACCTCAATTTCCGAGTGAAAGAAAGATGTATTCCAAATCCTGAAGACAGGTCTTTATAGTCTAGGGCATGACCCTGACTTTGTAACTATGGGAATGAAAATGGGGACATGATTGAGAAATAAAGCAAATACGAAACGAAGCGGGTAATGATAACAGAATGGAGATAAGATAATAGTAACTGACGAATGACAGCGAATCCGAATCAAAATAGACATCATCCGACGAATCCGAAGAATTCTGGATTTGAACGATGGAGGCGGATGAGACGAGTACGTATCGGATACACTCGGATGGGCGATAGAATGCAATGACAACGTCTTGATGATGATGCTAGATCTGTAAAAGATGGGAAAAATGCTCCCTTCACACCTAGAGAGGCACAACTCTCTACACCGGTGAGGATTCCCTTGAAGCAGAAGGAGTACCTTGGTCAAAGCGACCTTGATCAGGTACTATTGGAAGCGGGGGAATCTCACGTAACCACGCTCTGATTCTCAAACCTGCTTCTCGTTCAGTCTCATAAAAACCATCCTGTATAGTGTCAGGAAGAAACTCTCTAACGATACCAGGTGGGATAAGCGGCCCGATAAAGTTGTTGACCCACTCTTCTGGGTGTGCTGGTGGGGTAGCGAGGTCGCTTACCGAAGCCGATGTCGAACGGTGGCGAGATCCTTGAATTCAATCTTCCACAAAATTCTGGAAGCGGTCTAAGCCTGCTTCGAGTCTTGCTAAGTCCTGGAAAAGGACTTCTAGCAGAGCATCTGCCTCCGCTCCGTAGCCTAATGCGACGGCCGAGGGTCTCTCTCGCTGTAAATACGCTAGTAAGGTGTCGGACACTCAATACTTTGCGTAAGCGTGTGAGTACGTTACTCCAAAAGGATGGTCACGTACTCGTAGTGTCTGAGATCTCTTGGGTGTCGAGGATGTAGCACATGTATCGTCTTTGAGCGTGTTCTAGTGGCCCGTTGGCTCAGACTAGAGATCCTCCGAGTCCGTTTGACGGGGAGTAAAGCAAGTCAAGTTCTAATGAAGCAACTCTAATAACCAGTCCTGGTTAGGAGACAGTCCTCGAGAGCTCAAAAGAGAGGAGAGGGGATGGGACAAGTTTCGAGGGGATAATCCAAGAGAACTTGACTGAAGTTCTCTGGTCGGCTCTTGGGCCTTTATATACTACTCAGA
>JBBPQH010000624.1:0-14552 GCA_038092475.1 Boletus tomentosulus | reverse complement strand
GCGACCAGCGGCATACCGCTTCTGAATAAGATCCATCGCGTGGCTGGGGATGCGACGACGGCGTTCAGAAACGATTTCGAGGGTCGTAACCAAGAGAGCCGGTTTAGCGGAGATCCACCCATGAAGTTTACAAAGCTTGGGGTTGTCAGCGGTGCACCAACATTCAAGTCTATGAAACTCACTTTTCGCCCATGTTGTTCGAGATCCTTTGGACAAGCCAGGAAGCTTGAAAGCGTCTGTTGCTAATACGAGATGCTGTGCACTTGCTCAGCAACGACATGTCGCCATTTGGTTGTGAGCACGGGTTCTTGCGAGGATAAAAAGTCGGAGAATGATGGCGATGCGATCACACTGAGTCCTGCTCTAGAGGGGGAACAATGCCACTTTACCCCGCAGACAAGTCGGTTTTCTTTGCTCCCATTGGACAGGATCTTGCCGAACTGACCCAACTTTCTCACCGGATCTCCAGAAATCTGAGGGTCGTATCCATCTCGCGAAATGGATGCCGTCGAGTCATGTCGCTCTCATGCAAAAATGCAACTTTACGTGGTAAATTTCCAGTACCTCAAGTCCCCAGTTGTCCTTAACCGAGACATGTAGCCTGTTCCCCTAAAGATGAACTTTGTCCTTCCCATAAAGAGGGAACAATGGCTGAGACACAGTGAGGCACTAATGCGTTCTTCCTCCTGTCTTCTTTGGATATTTCGCGGGCAGCGGATCTTCGACATACTTATCGCATTCAAGTGCCATATGCCAGCACCTCGTGGTCTTGGCTTGGCGGTGTAAGGCATTGTGAATGCTGCGTTCAACGGGAGCTATGCACGAGGTTCCCCTCAAGTTCATCCGTTATCATACCCGCCGTTTCATCCTCGTTTGGCCGTGCAACACTGACTCAGCGCGCGGGGATATCGATAAATCAGCTCATGAAAACTCCACTCCCTCGCGGATATGAGATTCGGACACACACGGGCGCGTCTCAAAAACGGCACACAATAGGGAACTGTCTTGGGCTTTATTTCGCTTGCAAGCTGGAATTTAGACGCGTCACCGAAGAAATGTATGAACGTTACGTCCCCGACCGCCCTTGAAGCTACCTTTTATGGCAATTCGTTTGTTTAATGTCCTTTTCTGGATCCCATCGCGAAGGATGCAGGGGGCCGTCGCAGGGTGAACCCCCCCAAGTTCCAGCGCAGAAGTCAGATACTAATTCTGACCGGTTTTTCCCTTCCGTATCCTTCAACCTTCCTTAACAGGAAAACAGTGAACAATGGTGGCTTGCTCTCGAAGCCAGATGCAAATTGCTCTGTCCCCCCGCGGGACGGGTCTCATATGTAAGAAAAATAAGATTAGGCCGTGGTTCAAACCTTGTATAAAGAGACATCCCCCGGTCCCTGCCCTATCCCACTGCATGAACCTGGAGCTGCCGTACGCCCTATTTTGTTCATCGGTTCTTGTTCCCTCCGGATTTTCTGATGAGTATGTTTCCTTTCCTCTAGCATGCGATGACGTCCGACATGCCCCGCCCAAAACCAGACGCGAATAGAGCACATCGTTTCCATGACTCCGCGATCACCCCCACTCAAGCTATCGCAGAGGCATGGCAGCGCGAATCGCCGCAGAACCAGGAGCTCTGGCGACAAGCAGAGGCAAAACGAAGAGAACAATATTTAGCCCCGAGACCGTCTCGACCACGACATGGTCCTGGCAGCAAAATGTAGCTTTATTCCATTGCATGTAGCAACTTCGAGGTGAGTTGTCGTTGTTCAACTTGTCGTTCACCACTGATTGCATGCGCAGCTTCGTATCCATTCATGTAAATATCGACATTTTGCTTCAACGATACCACCCACCACATTTACTGTACAACATGGCTGCTTGACGGGAGGGGAAGTTATATTCGAATTGGGGACTGGTTGCCTTTGATTGAGAGAAAGTCGACAAAATGATACAGTATTTATTCCATTAGGTGTTGATACAACGCAGAGAAAGATAGATTCAGTCATTGTTCTGGTGCTGCAGATGCTCGAGTGATAGCTCAACTAAGTGTGCCATTAATTTCATCCAACTCAGGATGCTCCTCGTCCTCTTCATCATCCTCGTCTTCCTCCTCCAACGCGGCCTCGGCTTCGGCTTGTGCCTGCGCAGCTGACGCAGCATTGGCAATCGCTTGCTCGAGCAGCATTGTTTGCTCGTCCGACAAACCGTAGAGGGATAACTGGGGTACGCCCTCAGACGGCGGTTCGTTGACCACGGTCCGAGCGGAATCGCCTGACATAGGCGGTTTGTCACCAGGGTAGGAGAATGACCCTTCAGGGTGCGCCGAGCCACCGGAAGGGCCTAGACCCTGAATCTGCGCTTGAGGAGCTAAATTCTGCATCTGCGCGCGAGCAATGACGCTTGCTAATGTCGCTTGCCCGCCAGTCGGGTCAAGATGCAATGGAGGCGCTGCGTGATCGGTTCCAAGCGCAGACGACACGTGTCCCTGCAACGTTGCATGGAGGCTGAGCACAGCAGCCTGCATCTGTCGGATGACATCACCCTGAACCTCCCCTTCCTCCATATGACCATCACCTCCCTGTCCATAGTGAGGCGTAGGCATCGTATGGCCTGCCGCAATATCTGTCCACATCCTCGTGCGCCGACCCTCCCGCACTGCGTCATCATCGCCTTCTTTATCCAACACCACTTCCTTGATTGCAGCACTAACGCAAATTTCTCCCTTGCCGCCGCGTGCTGCGCTGCTATTTTTATGTCGTTTGATTGCATCACGGCGAGAAAACATCTTGTCACAACCAGCGCATTGCCAGCCTTTCCTTTCGTGGAGTTTTGTATGACGTTTCAAGTCATGGTTGCGTGCAAACGACGCAGGACAAAGCGCGCAACGAAACGGGCGATGTACGGCGTGAACACGCTGGTGCGCCCGTAGACTGTAAAGCCTTGCGAAAATCTTGCGGCAACCTGGAACAAGGCACGGGTAGACGGCTGTGCCAATATCATTAAATGGAACGGACGAATCCGGATGGGATCCTTGATGCATAAGAGGGTGTGAGGGATGGAGCGCGGGGCCTGGACCTCGCTGGACAGCGTGATCAGGGGATGCGGTAGGACCAATCTGGATGCCACTGAGGACACCAAGAACTTGAATCAAGCCTCCGATCTCTTGCAGCGCGTTCATTTCCGGTCCACCTCCAGCAGATGATGTCATAGAAAAAAGAAAAAGCTGATGGAGGTGCAGTTGGATGGAAGATATGACGGACGGATCAAGGGAGCCATCAGCGGGAGAGTTGGAACTGAGAGCGTTGGAGACAATTTTGACAGCTTCGGTAATTTGCTGGTGGAAGTCGTAATATACGACGTTCAGCCGTTTGACAGCGCGGGCATCGTTTTGCCGTTGCTCCTCTTCGCTCTCGTCGCGTTTGCGTTTGCCCTTGTCAAGTTGGATTGCAGGGGCATGCGAATGACGCATCGTCGCGAAGAGCGTGTCGGAGCGGGCCAATGTCACAAGGATGGGGGCTAATGCTTTGGCTAGCTCTTTCGAGATGGATCCTGCGTGGACAACCTGGTTCAGGACGTTCAGCATATTGACATTGTCGGTCCCCGGAACGACCGCCGACGCGAGCGTAGAATGAGCCAGTGGGTCATTGGCCGCGATGGCAAGAATGCTCTTCATAGTTTCCAACGCGGCATCATATTTCTTTGACAGAGAAGTCTTGGGACCAGCGGCAGCGTGCTCACTTGGAAGACCTTTGACAGCGGTCGCGAGCGGTGGCGCGCTCGGCGCGGCTTGTGCAGCTTGCGCTTTGTTTATGTCTGCCCAGAGTTGATCCTTGAGGCGACGCGCAATCTCCTCTGCCTCTTCGTCCTCTTCTTCGTCCTCGTCTTCGTCCTCAGACTCCTCCTCCTGGACATTCGCACCGTCCTCTGCTGCAACTCCCACACTCCCGGCGACGTGGAAAGTCACGTCAGTCCCGACAGTCGGTTTTGCGATAACTTCTGTCATCAGCCTTCAAAACTATGAGCAAAACGGACGCATGAATGGTGCCAGTGGTTAGCCCGATTCGGGGACTGCTTACCGGCTGGGAAATAACCGCGCTGGGGGATGAGCCAATCACAAACCTCCAAAACAGCAGGTCACGTGCTATGTAGACGGGATTATATTATGTAATCAGAGCTAGCGATTTCCATGTCCGCGAACGAGCACGAGAGTGATCAATCCCGCGCCGCTACGACAACGCGGAGGTTGCGGTCGCGTGAGGTTTGCAGGCTAGATTTTCCCAGAATACCAGAACAACATGGCAAGCAATACCATCAAGGATCTGGCTGCTGGAACCGCAGGTGGAATCGCTCAGGTGTGTGGTATATGTTCCGCTACTATCCGGATGCTAAATTCTCTTCGGCGGATCCAGGTGCTCGTCGGACAGCCCTTTGATATCGTGAAAGTGGTCAGTACATGAACGTTCGCTCAGGAGAGCGTATGGTCATACATTCGCTACTTTCAGCGTATGCAAACGTCGGCCAAGGGCACTTACGCTGGCATGCTGGATTGTGCGGGTGGGATCCTGAAAAATGAGGGACCATTGGCATTTTACAAGGTTGAATCGGTCTTGCATGAGATGAAAAGACATCTAACGACCTTCCAGGGCACACTCACGCCCCTGCTGGGCATTGGAATTTGTGTGTCCATACAGTTTGGTGCACTAGAATACGCGAAAAGGGTGTTCGCAGAACAAAACCTGGCTAACGGAAAAGGGGGTAAAGGAGGAAAAACCCTTGGAGCAGATCAACTATTTACAGCGGGTGTTGCCGCTGGTCTCGCGAATGGCTTCGTCTCCGGCCCAGTCGAACACATCAGGATCCGTGAGTACTTCGGATCATCGGGTACATTGACCATCTCACGCGACCTTGCAGGACTGCAGACCCAATCTAATGCAAACCCACTGTATAACGGTCCATTTGATGCCATCAAGAAGATATACTCACAACATGGGATTCGTGGGATCTTCAAGGGCCAATGCGTTACTTTCCTTCGTGAAGCCACCGGTTATGGAATTTATTTCATGGCGTATGAAAAACTAGTTCAACGCGAAATGGCGAAGAAGAATATCCGCCGTGATCAGATAAACCCTCTCAATTCCGTCCTCTACGGCGCAGCCGCTGGATATGCGGTAAGGCACCTCGTCGACGATTCATTTGCGTTGGTTCATCTGTTGTTTGTAGCTGTGGGCGGTAATATACCCCATAGACATGATTAAATCTCGGATGCAAACCGACGGGTTTACCCCCTCGACCGGCCAAAAGTATGCCTCTGCTCGGGATTGTGTACGGACAGTTTGGCGGACGGAAGGTATTGGCGCCTTTACACGCGGGCTGGGACCCACTCTCATCCGGTTAGTGAAAGCTTTTGCACACTCGGATCGATCAGCTGACATGCGATGTAGTTCACCATTCGCCAATGGAGCCACCTTCCTCGGGTTTGAGTTGGCAAGTAGGGTTCTATACTCGTAATCTATGATTGGTGTGCATGTTCCTGTTCTCAGATATACCGTTTAATGCTGGGAAATACGATCTTGCGGAGTTAGGGTTTACACCTTCAATTCCACGTTATCACTCTTGGTTTGTCCTTAGAAGAAATAAGCTAGTAGAGTTTCTTTTGCTGTACGCTCTATCTCCAATAGATCTGGGTTCTTTGGCGGTGGGGTGGCCATTGCAGATCTATTCCAGGACAACTCTACAGCTGGGTGAAGGTTGGGAAGTTGAAGTAGTTGATCGTGATGACGACTGATAGGACCCAAATAGATGAACATGCGAACACTCTCGCCGCTTCTGAGAGTGTACTCAGTCAAGATGAGAGTGGGCCTGGCGTCGTCGTCAAAAACCCGATGTCCGTTGCTTTCCCGCCCTGCGCCAAACACGAGATGCTTGCGTGACAGCGAGGCATGTCCGAAAGCCCGACCCAGCGTCCAAGGTTCGTGAACCCGGGAGAATTGGCTGTGCACGTCGTACAACCATGCCTGGAACATTAGCCTCGAATTAACGTACAATGCAAATCATCATTGGTTCCATGTTATAAGAAAGGTGGCGACGAGGCTACATTCGTCTCAGAGCTAGAGTCTGCCAGGTACGTCGAAAATAACGGATTTGGCAAGGAACCAAGAGCACCAGTGAAGGAGGTATATTGAGACCTTGGCTTACGTCTGTGTTCGTACAGCGACTCTACCGCCTTCAGGATATCTTCACGGCTTAGAATCCTTCAAGGTCCTTGGTCCGGTCTAGAGTTGTTGACTGGGTCTGGGTTTTCCATTTCCTGGCCTACGGCCTACCGAGGATGCCAAATCAGGAGTGTAGACGCCAGGAAAATGTTATACGAACCTGGAGCCTCCGGATAGCGAAGCGTATCGTCTTGGGAAAACCTTCGCTATGACGGCTCACACTTAAGCGAGTTGCAATGGACATTCGTAGGCAGCATAGAGTGCATAAGACTTCTGGTTTCTTGAACTTCGACAACGAGAAGATGGAACTGGTCGAAAGCGCCGCAATGGAAGTGCGGCGTTTTTTCGTGTTCCGTTCGTAAGCGAGCAGCGCACACACGTTCCGAGGAGATTATCCATTGGGGCCTCGAAATACACTGGCGATCGCGCATGCCCTCGCAAATTGGTTGTGGTGAGTCGTGATGAATGTCAAGATTGAATTAATCTGCTAATTGTGAAAAATGTTACCGATGCTCGATGGCCACAGAAACTCTAGTTCAGGAGATACCTTTGATAATAGATCCATGAATTATCCTCTCTTTCCCGGGTTTCAAAGACATCATGCGGGGAGAATCTTTATGGCCACACATCAGGATACAGGATACTGCAAGAGTAAAAAGTTGATACTCGCTTTATCTGAATCCTGTGATACCTTTGAAGTTTCAGCAACTACTTACTCTCATGAAGGTGCTCTTGGGAGAGCCTACGGATTGGTTGCGTGCCATAGTGTACCAGCCCAAAATTCCCACACTGGTCAGCTGGGACGCGCTGATTATTGTCGGGGCTTGCCTAACCCCGCGACACGTCCTTTCTTGCGGGACCTTATTTCTCTGCGTCTTCTCAAGTGAAGATTGAAGGTTGCGAGCTGGAGGATCAGAGTTTGTTTCGTGCGGTGACTCCAAACGTTACCTGTGTTCTGACGTGGTGACAGACCCACGACCCCGGGACCCTGCTCGCCAAGATGGAGGGCCCAACAGTCATCACAAAGAGCAAAGGAGCTCGTCGTTTGTGGATCAGCAAGCGGACTACCCCCGAAGAGTTGGACAACAAAGGAATATGGTGGTGGAGTGGATATCGCCATGAACAATTGAAGGTTCGAACCGTTCGCGGCCGGGCTGACAACTTTCCTCGTTGATTACCGTCGCTTCACGGTGATCGTTTCACAGAAGTGCGCACCTGACCAACGGGGTTTCCATGGGCCATTGCCAGTGCGTAGAAAAAAATGCGAACCCTGGAGATATCCCGTAATTCTAAAGGATTTCTCTTGGGAGCGTAAGCAGGGATATCCGTACAGTAGACTCCCTCCTAATGTATACCCCCCGGGAAAGGCCCAAGGGTATGTATTATTAGGGAGTATGTGTTACGCGGGAGGTCTTCCAGTGGTGTTGGGGACATCCGGATATCCAAAAGGGTATACATTTTGAGGGAGTATGCGTTATACGAGGTATGCGTTAGGAGGGAGTCTACTGTAGCGGTTTTTGGTATCACCAATTGCGCCGGAAACCATCTGAAGACCCGATTTTCGGCCAACCTGGTTCAAGCTGGCAACTTCAAGGATATTATCATTCGCGCCCCGACCTGTCAGCTGTGCGCTCCACCTCGTCGACACGAAACACAAGGCTGCAGCCACATCACACCAAGCATCGTTGGGGGGTCTCAGGGGACTCTGCATATAGACGTTCTATTCTGCCAGATCAGTCAAAAGCACAGTGAGGCGGTGTCCATCCATGTCACTAGTTCCCAGCACGGTCCCTCAGCGACCACAAGTGGCAAGGGCAGTACAAGAAAGCGATCCAAGGCCTTGTTCATATCGCATGTCGTACTGTCTCGTACACCGCAAATTTCGTCTTCATTGCCTTTGTTCAGAAATCCGGAATCTTTCTCCCCCCGCGTGTCGCACCTGAGCAATTCGTCAGCCGATTTTTGACAACAAGGCAGAGCACAGGATGCTATCTCAAATAAGGCAGATACCCAGTGAGGGTGATGGATAGCCCCGCTCTTGGTCGATAAGGAAGTGACCCCAGTCACCTACCCATTTTTGGATTACCTGCGACGTACGTTCGGGAAAAAGAAATTGTCCAGTGATAAGTACTTGGGTATCCAAGTTCATACTTTGGCGCGATTGGTGTACAGGCGGAAATACGATGGCGGAATCATCCAGTGTACTATGGCTACATAATGGTGTTACATAGAACGGTGAGGGGATACATTATGGAGAAAACTACTGAGTCACCGATGCTACGGAGGTGTCAGTGTCATTTTATCCGAGAAGGATCGATACTAACAACCACTGAGGTGTGAGCCTTGATTGACTGTAGGTGCAGTGACATTAGACTTCGTTGCCACTATGGAGTTATAGAAATAGTAGTGATTTTGAATGGGACTTGTAGGACGGGATTGCTGCAGATCGCTGGAGGCAACGGACGTCCGGTTTTCGACGACGACGCCGGACCCACCCTCATCTTGACTGAGTACACTGTAAGCATGTTCATCTATTTGGGTCCTATTAGTCATTGTTACGCTCGACTACAATAACTTCCTAACCTTCACCCAGCTGTGGAATACGAGAGTTGTCCTGGAACGGGTTTGCAGTGACTATCGTCTCCGTAGCATCATTGATAGTTTGTCTTGCAGTGTCGTTATATCCGTCAGGCAGGTCAACTGCGATGCCCCCGACCACTACGCCCGGCGGCAAATGCCTGCCTAAGAGATGTCAGAGTATGGACATTGAAAGGGCAATTCAGATAGCCGGTTTGCAACTGACCATCTATCATTCGCACTTGGGTATTTGGGACGACTCGTGGAGGCCATGCGTCTCTATGGATCCTCTCAGACGTACGCTAAACAGGGCCATGTTTAGCAGACATTGAATACAGTAATTGGGTAACCTAACCTTGGTTTGAAGAAACATTTTCTTTGTTGCCGCATGAAACAAGCGGGTTGCTCGGTAGTTCAAAAATGCTTTGAGCGGGTTGAGAGTTTTGTTCTTATCCTGTAATTTTTCCTGCTCCTCTTCTAGTCTATCAAGGGATGAGTTAACGGATGTAGACCATAAATGGTTATGGGCACCAACTCTTCGACCTTGACTCTCGTATTAAAAATAAAGTCTCCGTGTCCGTCGAGATCGATGCCTAGGTCTGCAATCCTGCCCATCTCCTCCAATGTTGCACTGATTAGGACAACGCCCTTATCGAAATTGCCATCGGCCTCATAATACGCAAGAGGAAAGATATTTCGGTCATACGCGGCGGCGGCACCAAGGTCTATTGGGAGGATTGCAGTAGCGGGACCCGTGGAATTCATCGATCGAGGGTGCTTTGAGGGAGTGGAGATATAGCGGGTCAGGACTTGTTTCGATGGGGATTATAAGAGGAAGGAATGAATAATTTCCCTCATGAAGTATCCACCCAGGAATTCTCTGACCAGGGGGGGTGCTTTTTGAGGTTACACCATTCCAAGGAGTCAGTGCAACAGACAGATCATAGACGGATGTTAGGCAGGAAGAACAATGCAATCAACTAAATAAATGATGCACGTCTAGAACCCATGATTGAAGCTCGAAGCTCGAAGAATGGGACATTCGGCACCCGAAAGACCTCCAGCCTTTTCTGCAATATTCCCCAGGTTTATTCCATTTACGTCGGTTTCGGCGCACGTTCACCCAGCGCGTGTCTCCGATTTAGACTCCGCGACCATCAAGTTACGTGATATGACATGACATGTGGATTCATGTGGGTACTTGTTTGTGTATATTTTAGCATGAGGTTGGCATGCTTCCGGCACAATGGCCCTTTACTGTACTAGCTGCACTCTGCTGGAGATCACTGCTCGCGCATCTCTGTGGTACCAACCATGCCGCGGATTGCGGCAGAGGTCGTTGCTCAGAACTCCCGACGAAAACTTGATATGTGGGGAACAACTGACCGCATCCCGCCAGAAGAACTAGATCCTAGGGAAGTTTGGTGGCGTGACTGCTACGAGAAACTGAACGACCATGGATATTTGTTACGTCCTCGCTATTCCCCCCAATGGGTCCCTGCTTGGAAATCGTCGAACAAGAACTGGAAAGATTGTGAAGACGGTAAGAGAATAGAGGTGAGCGGATTTTTCCCTGTTAGACTTGAAACTTGACCACATGTTATCCTAGTTTGGTCAAGTTATCGATGCGACTCGAACCTCGGATGGGAAAATGGTCACTTTGAAGCGTATAAAACGAGCAAACCATCCATATGAAGCTGATATCGCCTTGTATTTTTCCTCAGAAGCTGTTACCTCCAAACCTGACAACCATTGCGTTCCTGTCTATGAGGTCTTCACGCTGGATGGCGAGGATGATATAATAATCTTGGTTATGCCTCTTCTTCGACCTTACAATGATCCCAGCTTCGATACGATCGGGGAAGTGGTGGATTGCTTCCGCCAGCTGTTCGAGGTAACGTGAACTCACGACTGTGGATGATTGCGCCTTGAAGTTCTACCAGGGGATTCAGTTCATGCACAAGCATCGCGTTGCCCACCGGTGCGTAAGTAGTAATGTCATGTCCTCGCACTGATATCTCTCCAGGGACTGCATGAACAAAAACATTATGCTGGATCCTACCCCTCTCTATCCTGCATCATTTCACCCCGTAGCCATCAATCTAAGCAGGGACTGCGCTGGTAATGCTAAGCACTATACGCGCACTCAACGGCCCCCGAAATACTATTTCATCGACTTGGGAATTTCTCGGCGTTACGGTCCTTCAGATGCTAATCCTAAGGAAATACCGATTTGGGGTGGGGATAAAGAGGTTCCCGAATTTCAGAACTCCAACGAACCTTGCGATCCATTCGCTACTGACGTCTTCTACATCGGTAACGCCATCAGGATGGACTTTATTAAGGTTACTCGCTTGACAATCACTCGAAGTTTTCGGCCACTGATATAATATCCACAGGAAAAACGAGGATTTGAGTTCATGAAACCCTTGATTACCAGTATGATTCAGGCGGACCCAGCAAAGCGCCCAAAAATGGATGAGGTAGTCGCACAGTTCGACAACATCAGGCGTGGGCTCAGTTGGAGCAAGTTACGCTCGCGTGTTGTGGATATCGACGAGGATATATTTGAACGGGTTGTTCGCGCTGCTTCCCACTGGAGACGTCGAATTGGCTTCGTTGCCAGAGGGGTTCCGGCTATACCTAGCCCGCCATCCTAGGTTGGTATTTGACTATGATGCTGTTGTCTCTCGTATGGTCATGTTGAATGTATTTTCTCAGTCTCGGCCCCTCTCGGGGGTGATTACGTGGCCCAGAAGATATTTAGACCGTAAAAGTGAGGCATATTAGTATTGATGGCGCACCAGGCTAATAACACCTGGCCCCCTTAGTCTAAGGTCTGGAAAACGAGGTTATTTATCCTCGTGGATACATTGTTTCCCGAGTGGTAAATATTTTAATGATTGAACCACGGGTTGACTGGTGACCATGCGGATTCAATGTCTCAGAGATACGAAAACCTCGGCAAGGAATGCCGAGAGACAGCTAAAACAACGATACATACATGTTAGGTGGCGCTGTGACAAGTTTCGTATGCACTGCCGTTTTGATTCCAGAACCTTCTCATAGCATTGGGTTTGTGCGTTGTCGGTATCGGGATTTCTTAGGTGAAGCTAACGAGGTTGCGGGGTCATTCATGCGATATTGGTTGCGTCTGAGTTAAGGCTTGGACGTAGATTGAAATTCAAGCCCATAGGAGCTATCGAAAAGCAGAGGTAAGTCGTCATAAAAATAAATGTCCCAGGATATGCAGAAAAAATGGAGATGCAGATATCACCGACAAGGTCGGTGTCCAACCCAGAGCACACCGTGGTTGACGGCGTTACACATGGGAAAGGAAGGGCGACAGATCCTACTGTCAAACGTGCACAAGCTGCCCACATTATCAGCCACTGGGGTCTCGCGGGGTTTCACATAAACGAAGCGGCGGGTCGCTTATTCCCCATGCCGATTGTCTTATCAGACTTATCAGACTTGTAAACAACAAGTCAGAAATGTCCAGGGAAATATCTATCCCGTCGTCGACATTAATCAGCGCTCAGTGTCCAATGCTGTTCGATTCACACTCCCAGATGTCAAGCTCTGAAAAGAGTGGAACAAGAAGGTCCTATTCCAATTATTCAGCCCATTCAAGCCCAACTCCCAGATCAAGCCGCTGAAATAATTACCATCATTTATCTATGAACGGTCCATCATCTCAAATCCTATTCTTTCCGATGGATTTCTTCTTCCGTAGTCCATCTGAGAAATTTCAAGTGGGAGGGAAATTTTGTGCAGCAACTTCCTCACGGTCGGATTATTTTGGGTCACGGGTGGCACCGCTGGAGCAAATATTCTTGCCCGCACGGCGAAGGGAAATATTCAATCTTCCCTCTCAGTGACTCGTGCTGTTTAGTATAAACTCACCACCCCAACGTTACTCGTCTAACAAACTGCGCGAGCGACCTGCCAGTTGGTCCAGCCATGCTCTCCTATGGGAGCAACATCACCCAACTGCCACGTTCAGCTTGTCCATTACTGCGGGACTCCGACGACTGTTTGCTCTTCCCTCCCTCCCCAGGATTTCGTCCTCATTTCTCCCCCCCTTCCCCCCACCTCGTTTACGCGACGTAGTGTCCACAAGCTCTCTCCCTCCTACTGTCCTATGCCGTGAGCCCTGGTTGCCGGTACCGTTGTGGTCCCAGTGGGCTCGGACACACCCTCTACATCCAATGGCTCCTCCAACATACGTCTGCCCTATTCGACGACCCCGTCGCTCTTCAGGTCGCTATCAGGCCACGGGGTCTAGTCAGTGGGGAGATGTCAGGCATGCAGCGGGTCATTCTGGATGATGGATCGACTCCCAAGATAGGCCCCAATCCCACTGCCGTTTGACTTGGCTTTCGATCTCAATGCGCCCATTCGAGCCCGTCGTCATAAATACCCTAGGTCGTCTAGACGGCGTGAGCGCACACAAAGACTTGGCTCTGAATTCGCTGGGATTGTTCTTCCCTAGATCGTCCCTGTAAGTTCGCTCGTCTCTTTTTATGTGCCAGCACTGACGGAATGTTGGTAGGTGACACCAGGTGTTACGTTGGGGGATACAACTCGTTCTTCGCAGGGGGATGTGATCTGGAGAAATATACCTGGTTATTATACTTGGTGTCCATCCCGTCCATACCAAAATTGGGCGAGCGAGAGAGCCGAAGGTTGGAGGGAGCTAGAGGTATGCGGGCTCTTCGTTTGCTGCGTGCCCTCCAACTGAATATCTATTCAGATTTTCGTTCAACGAGTAGCCTGGTTATTTGATGTCAAAACCATCGCGTTGCTACGGATTGAACGATAGTCCGCCATGAGGGAGCGGACGACAAATCGTACGTGGATTGACAACCATCCTTTTCATGGGTTAATGCCTTTACAGGGATTCGATTACCTCTGATTTTCACTTGTCGTTCCACCGAAGTACGCACCCAAGTGTTTCCCATCTGTACTGGCAAAATGCGAACTTTGGACAATGACCCATGATGCGGCCCTTCTTTGAAGACGATTTCCTTGAACTGTGTCATGGTTCCGGGAGGCCCTTCTTGGCCGGCAAGCCGCAGTTGGGAACGCCAGGGATACTCTCCTTCGCAGCCCAACATGGTGGCCACATATTTTCGACATCACCTCGAACTGGAATGCACCTATGCGGGTTGAATCGGGCATCGTGTGGGGCTGCAGGGAGTCATCCTCTGCTACCAAATCAGGTAGAGCAAAAGACTGGGGCAGTGCCCACGCGTGCCATGATGCCGTCAAACTTCCTCCAGGGATGGTAGCTATAGTGAACAGACCACGAAAGCGACCAGATGTGGCGAAGGTGGCCGAAAGAAATGGTCCAATCAAGAGTCCTGTCGAAATCTAATGTCTCGTCGCCTCTTACCGCACCCGTCTATTTCTCTCATGCCAACTGGAATTGTGTGGGATTTTTGATACCGAGGAGCTGCTTCACTAAGCTTCTGGTGGCTTATCTGGAAATCGCAGCAAAAACGGTTCGAGTTCCTGAAACCCTTGGTTGCCAGTATGATTCAGGCAGACCCAGAAAAATGCCCAAAAATGGATGAGGTGGTCACACAGTTCGACAACATCCGGCGTGGGCTCAGTCGGCGCAAGTTACGCTCACAGGTTGTGGATGTTGAAGAAGACTTATTCGAGCGGGCTGTTCGCACTATCTCCCACTGGAGACGTCGAATTGGGTTGGTTGCCAGAGGGATTCCGGCTATACTAGCCCACCATCCTAGGTGTTATTGA
>JBBPQH010000623.1:0-14571 GCA_038092475.1 Boletus tomentosulus | reverse complement strand
CTCCTCCTCCCTCCTCCTCCTCCTCCCCCACTCTCCTCCTCCTCCTCCTCCCTTCCCTCTCTCCCAAAAGTGTTGACACCATTCTATTCGAGAAACACTACTTAGGTTTCCATTTGACCATCAGGAAGGTGCTGTTGCCTTCCAACAGATGGCCGATCCAGTCTCATCCCCTGCCACCTGCCACCTCCCCTCAGTAAGATGCAGTGTCAATGAGCCATCCCTTGACCCCCAAAAACCAAGGGGGGCCTATCCAAGTGTCTTCCCCTACTCCTCGTGCCGCTTCAGCCCAAGACGTGTTTGGTCGACAAACGGATCGCCCGATCTCCCCAACAACTGGAGACAGTGCCGCCAGAGATACCAAGATGGGTACTCTGGTTGGGGCCATTTTACCCTCGGGGTCGGGGTCAGTTGACACTCCCAATGTAGGATCTTCGGAGGATGACATGGAAGGGGTAGAGGTGCACGAAGCATTGGACTAATGCTGCCTTGGGTCAATTCACTGATCCTGCTTGCTGGACATTGTAGTATAGTTGTTGCATACTGTTTCTCCTGCCCGCATGTATAATATAAATTTGTCTGAATTTATGTTCGTATGCCTATGCTAACAAATGTAAGGCAAAGTGTGAACCTCTTGGCTAAGTTGTGGGCCAAAGCTCTTTACCCACTCTATCGGGACCCAACACCTTGCACTTTCTGACACTGACTGGAACATCAATATCACGGGGGAGCGGTGCCCAACAAGATCTCTGGAAACGGCATTCAGGAGCGGGTGTACAGTGATCTCCTTGCATTGTTCACTCTTCTAAAATGTATCAGTTATATAATGTTCGGGAAGCAAATATTGCAAGCCTGACCTCTAAGATCTCGGGTTGGAGTCCTTGGGACTGCTATTTTTGGATAAGGTGTAAGGATGTGCGGGCGTCCCCTGGGTGGGTCGTCAGGAATGGGTTTGGGACCCTCACCATCTGTAGAGTCCTCTGAGGTTTGGAGGTCTGCCAGAGATTTCTGGATATTTGCAACATTGGAGTTGTCAGAGTTGTCATTGTGTTGTTCGGGATCTTGTGAGTACCTGGACCCCGAGGCGTGCCCTGCATTGGGACCAGGCCCCAACCATTTCTTCATGGCTGACTTAAGTGGGATTCCCAAGTGCTGTACTGCTGGAATATAAATGTATAGCTTTTATCCCAATAGGGCACTTACTGTGTATTCCTTGTGTCCAAATCATCTTTGAGGGATCCCGATAAGGTAATGCCTGATATTCTTCTTACTCCTCTGTTGGCATCCTTGCCTTGCCTTTCCCCTTGGAGTACTTCTGTTGAACTACTTCCTTGCCTTTTCCCTTTGGGTCTGGTAGGTGTAGTTCCCAATCATGTTCATAAGCATCAGAGTCATTCCTTGACTCCAAACGAGTCATACCTACAGTGCTTGCCATTCGGGGATCGGATGGTCCATTGTTGGGACTGTCCTCTGCTTCGGGATCGGAGGAGGTCATCAGCAAATTAGGATGTAACTGTCCAGTACTGGACAGCACTGGACAGTTCCATAGTGCTCATAGTGAGGGTCTATATGGACAGTACTATCATAGTACTGTTATAGTGTTTGGACAAGCCATAGTATATCATAGCCCTGGAGAAAATCATAGCATATCATAGTATTACCCAAGACCACAGTGTCTCATAGCGTCTCATAGTGCTACTGATAATTCTCAGAAATACTATTCAAAGGATCACACATTAATTTGAATATTCATCAAATTCCATTATTCATCAACTACATAATACATTTTTTGACTACCAAAGGGTAGTAAACAAAGTGTAGTAAAAGTGTAGTCACCAAACTGTACCAAAGTGTACGCTTTTTTGACTACTAAGTGTAGCAAACCAAGTCTAGGAAAAGTGTAGTCAGCAAAGTCAGCAAAGTGTACCAAAAGTGTACCAATTGTACCGCTTTTTTCACTACCAAAGTGTAGTAAATAAAGTCTAGAAAAAGTGTAGCAAACAAAGGTTAGTCAAAGTGGAGTCAACAAGTGTACCAAAAGTGTACACTTTTTTTGACTACCATAGTGTACTGAATAAAGTGTAGTGTTATTAGCAAAGTGTAGAAAAGTGTAGAAATGGACTTATCCCATATATATGGCTCAGCCATTTGTTTGGTCCGGTTTGCCATGGGGTGCAAGAGGTGGAGAATTTGGTGTCCACTAAATTGCGTTTTTGGCATTTTTAGACTTAGAGCAATTTTGGATGCTGTGGCAGTGACACTGTTACTACACTTTTCTACTACACTTTTTTGGTATACTTTTGTGGTACACTTTTCTAGTACACTTTTACTACACTTTTTTTGTACACTTTTTTGTACACTTTTCTGGTACACTTTTACTACACCTTTTAGGTTAGCTCAGGTTAGGATTATCAGTGTTAGGATCATCAAGGGTAGAATAGTTAGATAAGGTTAGAATCAAGGTTAGGATTATCAGTGTTAGGATTATCATGGTTCGAAAGGCCAAAATCATTTGGTGACTATGATTACTATGAATATACTGTGATATACTATGATATACTATGAACAACTATGAGTACTATGAGAACTATGAGAACTATGAGTTGACTATGAAAACACTATGTGTACTATGGCAAAACTTAGGTTTTGCTGATGGTCTTTTTGGGACCCCCTTCCTCATTTGAGTGTTCTTTGTCTGAACTATCGCTGGAGTCAGAGTCACTGTCGGAGTCAGAGGTCACCTTTCAGGTCTTGGGCTTAGGTCGTCTAACGGTCAAGGCCTCACTGAGGCTGGGGTGAACTTGGGATTGTTTACATTGAGTTGAAGCTGACCCTCCCAATCCAACCATTTCTTGAATTGGAACACATTTTCTCCATGTTGTTCTTTGCACTGTTGAACATGGAGTAGAAAGTCCTGAGTGTCTTGTTTCAGGAGTTTGCTAGGATCTCTCGGAACTGTCCACCCAAATGGAATGTCTTCGGGGTTGATGATTTCATGGTATGATTGGAAATCAGAGAGTTTAGTGAATGGGACAGTTGCTTTTGGCTTCCCACATAGCTTCCCTCCATGCACACCACCATCAGTCATTGTTCCGAGGTAATATATGCCACTTACTATAATGAGCAGTCATAAATCCTTGGACCAATGACAACATCTCCACCCGATCAGTTGGGTCAAATTTGGGCAACCTGATTGTACCATCCTCCTTGATGACCTTCCAAACATGCTCCTCCCACTTAACCTTGTTTCAAACAGGAGCCTTAGTCCCTTCTATAACTGGCTTATTCATTTCACTCCCTCTTTCATCGCTCCCATGATTCCTATTCATTGAACCCTCATTGTCCGATCCAAAACATTTCCTTATATATGGGTCAAAGTGACTTAGTAATTTGTCCTGGGCTTGGAATGGGAGACTATCAGAGATATCGGGGTTGAAATCATTTCTTCTCAAATGTTTAGTTCACCCTGAGGGCACAGAAGTTCACTTACACAGTAGACAATATCTCCCTATTCTCCTCTTTCCATCCTGCCAAAATTACCAATCGAACCCCACCCTTCTTTCATATCTCCTCCATGAAGTGCTTGATGAGAGTGTACATGTTCTTCTTTGTGAATCTGTAGATATATCGGGTTAACATTACATTGGAGTCGGACCATTATCAACTCACCTCTTCTGTGCCTCCCCCAGACTTCCTTTGTTGTTCCACTCCTCTGCTAATTTCTTGGCTTCGGCTGCTTCATCTGAGGATACCATCTCTAAAGCCTCTTTCAGCTTTGGCTGGTACATATCAAGGTGGTACATCCCCTCATTCTCATCCTTTACCACCTGGATTATTTGATCCTTGTAGCAAGTCTCCAGAACTCTCCTTGTAGTCCACTTCTGCCCGAGCTGGAAGACCCTTCTTCCTCTCACTTGGGCCTTGTTTTGCAACCATTTGTGATACACCTACCTCAATGAGTCCACTTGGTTGTCAGAAATAGTAGTTGACTTACATTGGCCTTATGCCTCCATTCCTCTTTTTTAAGCCCCTTATGACAGCTGAGGGCTTTCAGCTCTTTCTTCAATGTTTTCCACACTATTGCTTGTTTCTCCTTTTTGGAGTCTTTCCACTCCGACCATCTGGCCTCACATTCTCTACCAAGTCCAAGGTCAGCAGGACTTACTCCTTACTTCACGACATACTAATTATCTTCTTCATCCATGTTATCATCAGCTTCAACGATGAGTGCTGGAATGCAACCCCCAACATCGAGTGTGAGATGACCAACACCAATCCCTGAAAATCGAGCAAATGTATCACCATCAACAAATCTTCATGGACAGATCAGCTTGAGATTGGTCTAGACACTTAGAAATATATATTAGAACCCACATATTTACGTAGAATCCAGCCCAATTGTGTACTTTGCCTGAAAGTCTGGCTAATGAAGGTTTCTCCAGCAGAAGTTCAGATGTGCGACCTTCCAAGAATGCTGGTATCAAGTGACATCCCCGAATCACCATGGAAGGGTCTAGGAAACCAAACAGTACATGGTCAGTTGTATCTGGGACAAATCCTACCTTTGGTAGACAGGCTTCCTTGAAGCCCCATCTACTCTGCTGGTCAATTCCAAGCCAGTGGACCCAAAGCACTTCCATATCATGCCTCGACCAACTGACACCATCATGACAGAAATAAACCTGTATATGGAATGCACGGATTACCTGTGCATACCAGAATAGGTGCTGCTCGTCTCTTGAAGACATCATAACTACATCTCCCCTCGTAGCTCGTGTGCCAGGTGTCGTAGTCTCAGCGTACATTGTACATCATGTAGTTGATTCGTAGAAGTTTCGACTCCACCACAGAATTGAGGTTGACGAATTCAATGTTGTTGCGTTCATCAGGGGTGTAAATCCGCTCGTCTCCGTCATAGTCCAGGCCAAGTAACCTCGAGAGCAGATGATCTTTGAGGTTTTGCATGAAGTTTGGCTGTCGTTTGAATAATTCATTGGGGAACAAATACTCGAAGAATATTCTTACCTTGATTGCAGGGTCTGTCTAATGCTCTTGAAGAAGTAGTGGGAGGTCAAACATGTTGTCCCTTCTGGGGGCATTGGTCATAAAATGGTGGATCTGTGGGTCAATCCATTTCATGTCAGGTGCCAAAGTGTCATGATCAAGTTGTCGCCTGAGAAATGTTCCTCGCCTCTCCTGCTTTGCAAATTGCAGCAGAACATCCTTCTTGTTGGAGCTTCGATAAAACCTTTTGATTACTTTGTGTGCATGTTCCCCCTTAAGCAAGTTACTAGTTGATGTTCCCTTTGATGGGTATTTTCGATACTAATAACATACTTACCACTCGTGTGGTGTACGAATCTGTGGTCCCAAACAGACAAATCATCGTTTCGTAGTCTCCCAGAGCATGGAATTTGTATGTGTTGATATTGAATGTCTTGGGTAGGGCTCCAGAGGTCGGGGGCTTGCGTTGATGACCAGGTTGTATACCGGCTGACACCCTCCTGTGTCACTCTGCCAATTCTTGTGGTAGTTCTGTTGTATGGAAGGCTTGACAAGTGACCTGCTGAAACCTGCATGTTTGCATGCCAAGCCGTCGTAGAGCTTGGTGCAACAGTGGAAGTGAGTCCTCTGTGTGAAGCCTAAGTTTAGCAAGGGCTTGCCATTCAGCAAGCCGGAAGAGTAGAGTTTGAACAATATTGTCATGGTTGGATGGTAGCAGGCCTTCAAAGCCTGGCATAGTGCACTGTGGGGATTGTTGGGCCACTAGCAGAATAGACAAAGACAGAGTATGCCATACCTGGAGGATATCCTCAAAAAACCATGCAGGGCGATGGCCGAGGTCTGCTACATTGTCTGGGAACCGGCAAATACATTTCAGGCTGAAAGATGGAATAGCTTTGAACCTACCAAGATGCAAAGACATTAGTTGTGCTCATATAGATCTGAGAGTACATACCGATCATTCAATACATGTATACGAGATGGATCAACTGTGTATAGAATCCGGATCAAGTGTTTCAGTACCGATTTCAAGACTCCTAAATCAAACTCGTGCAGGATATCCACCACGAGTGACGAAAAAATGTTGAAGCCCATGTGTGGAAGACACTCCATAAACACATTCTAGCAGTGGTCAGGAGTATTGTAGTGTTAGATGCACAAAACACTGACCACCATTGGCACTAGCGACTTTTCCTTCAGAATGTGTTCCACTGCCACACCTTTGAGAGGCTTCCCAAGGTTATATATAGTGCGTCGGGCATTGAGAACCATTTGGAGAACATATGTCCAGACATGCAAGATTCTGGCTGCTAGGTCACTTAGAAAGCCAAGGCAATGAAATGTTGAACTCGGCATTGAACATCGTGGACAGGAGCATATGTCTTTATCTCAGATAGTTGCCAGAATGATTCTAGAATTGGATTGTCAGCGGAATCATAGTAGATTGTATACACACTTCTCTGGATAATCGGCAGAATACATGAATATTCTGGGATACACACACTGGGTGACACCATCAAAACACTTGACCACAATACTATTTTCATAGGCCTCCACGAAATCTGCGTTGAGTAGGATCCTCCAGATCGTGTGCACAAGTTCGCGCTTGCAGGGGTGAATAGGTCTTTGTTGTTCTTTTTCCTGATAGTGTGGATAAGAAGCTGTGGAGCGACTGAGGAAGCTACAGTGACAATGTGTCAGCTAGAAATTAATCAGTAGTTCAATACATTCTTACTAGTGGGATGAATGCAATAGGTTGGCATACACTGTCACGTGGTGTCTGCCGACAATACTTGGACAGATTGCCAAAGTAGAGATAAATTGGCCATGCAGAGGTATGGCCAATCTGTGCCAGCCACGTAGAATCCGACCAGAACATGAGGCCAGCTACTACTTGCTCTAATTGGCAGCCATCCGATCTTTTTTGTCTAATGATATCGTCGTGAGCTTCCTTCCAGGCATCTGATGTGTAAAGTTCGTCGTATACCCGCTGTTCTTGACCAGTGAGAGGAGACCGCCAGACCTATGGGTTGATGTGTCAGATCTGATGAACTTTTTGGAGAAAGTAGGTGCTCCTCCCTTTTTGAAAGGAGTTAGATGAAACCATTTTGACGAGGCCTTGGCAAACATGCTGTGGATTATATCCAGGATTGGCCAGTAATGAAATCCCTCAATGGTGAATCGCTGACCATTTCCTGCTGCATTCTGCTCCCTGGTTGGGACGAGAATGTCCACAGGAGTCTGTCGTCATTTGTCCTTGCCGAAGGAGTTGTCTTTGGACAATGCTTGCTGTTCCATACACTTGTTCTCAGTGTAAGCATCAAACCCTTCGAGTTCATCAAGACTAAAGTTTGGGGCAAGGAGAATATCCTGCACCAGTTTATTCACCTCTGACAGGGACTCATCACGACCCCCTGTGAAGATCCAACTCATGAGGCACCAAACGGACATATTCTTCCAAGGCCATGGAGTGGGTGGTCCTTAGGCTAGGTCATCTGGTGGAGAGGAAGGGATGTGTATGGATGTAGATAGATCTTCGGAGGTCAGGAAGGAATCTGGGTCATGAGATGGGCGGTGGCAGTATTCACGAGTTATGCCAAAGCGGTTGATTTGCATATGGAACGAGTCATAGACGACCAACAAGACACGCTTGATGGTAGAGGTCAGGGCCGCTGGCAGGCCAGTCGTGATAGGGGGTTTGGGTAGAACATCTCGATACCTCGCAGGCAGCCTGCGGGGTCGTGGTTGGAGGGGTTGCTGAGATGATGGGGCTGTGGGATCACTTCTAGCAGGAATCATTGGTTCTTCATGCAAGCCGGTTAGGGGGAGGGTGACTTGACTATACAGCTCTTTGTGTGATTTGGTGGGAAGGCGGGTTTGACCGGAGGGGCCTGTATCTACAAGGGAGGAAGATGCTGGATGGGATGCTGCTTCACAGGCATCAGAAGGATGGGAGGTTTCACTGGATGCGCAGGGTATTCAAGCCTTTTTGGCGGATGGCTCAGTATTGCGTAAATGTTCTTGGAACTGAGTGTACTGTGCTTCATGGGAAGAGCATACTGTTTGATGCTGCATGAGTGCCCTGGAGGTACCGAAAGGCCATTTGCAACCAGTCACACACTTGAACATGGTTGTGGGAGTTCGTGTTATAGGATGCAATGAAGGGGGTGGGGGGAGAAGCTGAACAAACAGCACACCTGCACTGGGACTGACTTATGAGCTATGCCTAAACATGTTGGATGCATGTGTTACACTGCAGCAAGGAGAATGCCCTTGCTCCACCTGCCCTTTTACTAACGACTGGCATGTAATCAATCTAATTAGTTCATGGGCTAAATTGTCATAGAAACTTGGTTTTCCGTCCCATATAAATACTCAACCCAAAAAAAATTATGATTAACATATACATAAACATAACACAATCATTAGGACCAAGGGGGAAAATGTATGATGGGTAGAGCGGAAGAAGAAAATAAAAGAGATCAGGGAACGAGGCAAATTGCAAATAAGTTCATTGATGGAATTCCAGTGGGAAAGCGTGCGGGAAAATGGGGCCTACTGAATTGATCAACGAATGACTGCACGTAGAAAGAAAGAGCGCGGGACAAGACCTCATATGCTGCCTGTTGGGTCACCCTTCTGGCACCATCCATCACAAACACGTACAGGCTAAGATGTGCCCCAGGCCAAGCCAAGAGGACTATGCAGAAGCTGCTGAAGACTTGCCAGTTTTCGTGAACCACATCTGTAAACCCCAGGTCTCCTCTGTTCCGGGGCAGAGAGCCCTCCCACTTCATCTCCCCACGAGAGCCTGGGCACATACAAGCAAGCAGGTTGCAATGCGCCTTCAGAGCTTTGACCCAGAGGTCGGAAACCATCACATGATCTAGGGCACACAGCTCATAGTGGAAGCTCAGCTCAAACAACTCCCAAAGGATCACCCACACAAGACGGACAGGGGGTTGGCGAGGGAAGCAATCGGGATGGATTGTTCATGCCATTTGAAGGACTCCTTAGGGCCAAGGATGGACCCCTGCATTATGTAGACGCCTTCTGCAAAAACATTAGAGAGTTCACTCTGACATTGTCCCGCCTTCATATTTCTCTTGCTTTTGTCGTTCAAAGGTCTTGCTTCTTCTTCGTCCAGGTCCAGCTGTGATCTGATGAGAAAATCCTGCCACTGTTGTGAGGAGGGGTGTTGGGATGCAGAATCCTCCTTGAGCTGATTGATCCAGAATTCTCGGATGCCTAACCAATTTGCCATGAACAACTTGCGCCGCTCTGGCGAGCTGCCCGAGATCAGTAGGGCAGACTCGGAAACACGATATCCTGGGTCCTCCACATGACACTTGACCTTAGAGGGTTCTTTGTCTGCCTGTTTCATTGTCTGCTCCCATAGAGGGAGTGCAACAGGCATCTCGGGAGCCGCCAGTTCAGTCCACTTGTCATGGCCTCCTTCTTCAATGCCAAAAAGTGATTAGCTTTGGATGCATTTGATGGGACAAGAAAACACTTACTTGTATTTGGTCGTCCCTGGGTGGTGGAATGTTCCAGTGCCTGCTTCCTCGCCTCCTTCTTAGTTTGACCTACTGTTCAGGCTGTGCCCACCTGAGAAGGGCCAGAGGCACTTGTTGAGGTAGCCAGCGATGAGGCACCCTCATAAAACCAGCAAGATATGACATGACACTCTTTGCCCCCTGGACCGTCATGCAGGGTAGCAAAGAGTTGTGCCTTTGTACGAGGCACAGAAAACTCAGCACGGATGATGTTGTCGGGGAATGTGTAAGTGACAGGCTTATCGATAATTGTTGAAGGGTGATGGAAAACTCGAAACGAATGTACCATACCGGTACACCCATGGAAAATAAGATGCTGCAAACACCACCATCCTTTGTAAAGCAACTCATCCAGTCCTCGCAAACCGGGTGGGGAGCATCATTAGGCCAAAGAACACGAGGATGTACTATCTCGTAGTAGTCGAGGAACACAATTATGTCCAGAAAGAGATGTTGGGCCTAAGTGACGAGGGCCACCGCATCGTGCCATGGAAGGGAGACATGCATAACCTTGAATATGGTATCACGAAGTGTAAAAAGCAGGCGGGACATCATGTCCTTTTCATTGCCCTGGGTCTTCTTCCAAGCATTGTAATGCCCCTGAGCGACTTGGTGTAATCCAAGCAACCCCATGCCTGGCTTCTACTTGAGTATCCCAGCTATCTCGTCTCTGGCAGGTACCTTGTTGAAGTCTTCAAGGGTGGGGGTGTACCAAGCCCAGCTGAATTCATCGGGGGCTTGGTGAAACTCTTGCTGAGGGATGCACATGGCATACTCGTATTCTTTGGATAGTTCTTGCAGCCATTGGAAGCAATCAGCAGTACCAAGATGGCCATCAGCATAGGGCCGCAGCTCTTCGGCATCGATGTGAGGTTCCGGGATGAACATCATGTTGGGAGTGGTGATCACAGAAAGGCTCTTGCTATATGTAGCAATCACCTTGGCATCATGCACAGAGAAAGGGGCTATGAAGAATGTCAATAAGAAGCTTCAAAGGGCAGGTAACGGATGTACTTATGCACATCAGGCTGGGACTGAGGATGGAATTGAGTGAGAGCGGTGGCCATGATGTATGGCAAACTGGTGAAAAGGGATACAGATGGACAGGGGTGGGGTGACAAAACGATTAATTGTAGAGGATTAGCGTGAAAGCGACGAATGAGAACATACAAGAGAAATATGATTAATAGGCATGCCCGAGGGGGAAAGGGAAACATTTTAATGAGTCTTTAACCCCACTGTCACTCGATACGAGGTGATGATGGGGCAACTCAATGGACGCAAAGTCCAAGAACGTTCTCGGCACAACACAAAGTCAGCTGCCAAGAGGGGTGAGCAGCACAAAGCCTACTCGGAGGTGCAAGGACAAGGAGCAGCCAGCCACCAGATGATAACAAGGACCGCAGGGAGAAAGTACACGAAGGCGTTGATGAGCGTGTCGAAGGAGGATACGAATCAGAGGAGAAGGGGGTGGGAAAAGGAAAGATCCAGATTCAGTAACTGGAGAAGTTGAATGACACACCAGTCGTGGAAGAGGTCAAGGCTGACTGGACAGAGCGGAGTTTGAAATATTAGCCAATTACCTAAGTGCCGTGTCTTGTCCCTCCTCGCTGCCATGTTGTACTCCTCCTCTGATTTGTATCCCCCATCAACGCCTTCGTGTACTTTCTCGCTGCAGTCCTCGTCATCATCTGGTGGCTGGCCGCTCCTTTCAACACACTCATCAACACCTTTGTGTACTTTCTTGCCATGGTCCTTGTCATCTGGTGGCTGGCCGCTCCTTGTCCTTGCACCTCCAAGTAGGCTTTGTGCTGCTTACCCCTCTTGGCAGCTGACTTTGTGTTGTGCCGAGAACGTTCTTGGACTTTGTGTCCATTGAGTTGCCCCATCACCACCTCATATTGAGTGACAGTGGGGTTAAAGACTTATTGGAATGTTTCCCTTTCCCCCTCAGGCACACCTATCGATCATATTTCTCTCATATGTTCTCATTTGTCGCTTTCACGCTAATCCTCTACAATTAAAGGTCCCTTTCCCCTGTATCTCGCACTCCCTATCCAGCCTACCACACAATCTTTTTTCTTTACTCATCCTTGACACTATTTCATTCTCACCTCATACGTCCTTACTTCTCATATTCATGCTGACCATTCACTCGATCCATAGGTTACTACTTTTCACTTTTCAGATGGAACATCTACAGCTGAATATCTGAGCTAATTACATTTCACATTATGTAGAACCCCTTATAGTCTCTGAAGAAGTTGGGGCACACGAGGTGGCTCGGATAATTGAAACCTTCCGCTATTTGTGAACATAGTCAAGACAAGGAGACTGATCAGTGTGAGTAACACATACCTTTGTTGTCCGCCTGCCACTGAACAACACCCTCGGCATACTCCCAAAAACTGCCGGCAGCCATATACTGACCCATTAAGCAATCTTTGAATATCACGACTCAGGGGTCCTGCAGCCCTCGCAAACACAAGTCCCAGTGGATTGCCGTCTGCAACACGCATTCATGAATCCATAGGATCAAGACTGCTGTCGAGCCTTTCTTGAGGAACTGCACCAGCTCGGAGGTACATAAGTGACTGGTGACCTAGTGCATCGAGAGGTGGGTGAGGTTTTGGAGGTGGGAGAAGCTCACAGGTACTGAGTTCAGTGAAGTCAAGGATAACATCAGGAAAAACCTCAACCTGATAATTGCAACAAAATATAGGAAAAACACAGTTATTTTGACCAAAAAGCTACAAATACAGTTGACTATCTCGTAGTGCATAACGTCAGTCCCCACCTCATGCTATGCATTGTCGTGTTGTATGCATGACGACATTGTCACAATATGTGACCCCCTGTGACCTGAATGTCACACCACTCGCAGGAGAAATGCATCATCTAGTAGGACAAGAATCTACAACTAGAAACAAGCTAGAAATAGTCACGAATACTTTTCTGAACCAGGGAATCTAACTCGACCCTCCTCAAGTGAGCCCGAAGAGATCAGAGTTGATGTTGCAAATGACTGGCCTTGATCCCATCATCATCCGAGTACACCAAGCACAACTTCTCGAGCTTCTCACACATCTCAATTCCTTGACGTGGCGTGACCCCATGATCATTCTCGCCACTCTCTTCATCTCAACTACTTTCATTCTCTTTGTCATCCCCCTGCTCGGCTCGAGACTTGTTGGCTTTTACCTCAGCAATGATTTCCTCGTCACCACCTGGATACCGGTATGGTGAGTGGCCAATTTCCTTCTCTTCAATGGGATTAAGAAGATCTTCAAGAGTGGGTCGAGTTCCTCGAATACGCTTTCACTTGACAAGATCATTGACAGCCCGCATGAGCTCAGATTCGACATGATCAAGTTCGGGAAGCAATGGTTTTGTAGTGGCATGGTTGGAGATGGCGGTGGTGGACTCAAAAGTTGTGCCAGTTTGTTGATCTGCTGTACCATGTAGGAGAGCAGCTTGAACTTTGTTGTGAAGCTCTCCTATAGCAGTTACTGTTTGACCTATGTCGTTTTCGGCACCAAGAATGACATCGTTTGCAGGCTTCCAGTCGGCGAAATTGTAGTGTTCACTGAGGTGATCATGAAGATGGTCTTCAAGCTCAGGCAATGTGCCAATGCTACCATTCGCAAATTTGAGCACAATTGCCCATGCAGTTGAATCATGAATTGGTAGGTTTGTGACTGGTGGCTTGTTCAAGCTGCGATAAAAAATACGCCTCGAAGGCAAACTCTAGTCAAAAGTCCAACGTACACTGGAAATGATCCAAACACATGTCGCCAACAATTTTGGATGGTCTTGGGTGTGATGCTATCCCATGCTTCCTTCGCCATAACCATCACTTCGTGCAAATTGATCTTGTAAATGTCATTGTCACCCGCCTCATCGAGTTCGATTGCCCGTAAACACAACTGGCAGCAATAGTGTGCCTTGAAGCAATGAATCACGCCAGCATCCAAGGGCTGAATGAAGGAGGTCATGTTGGGTTGGAACATCTCAGTTCGAATGTTCGTTGGCTTGTAATTGATAGAATGACCTGAAAAATTGTCTAACCATAGACAGACCTTTCGATTCTGATCACGAAACAATTTATTGTGATGTTTAATCCATCTGAAATTTTTTAAATAATTTTGACGGGTTAGGAGAGCAAGAAACGTACTCTTCAAAGATTTCAGCAGTCATCCATGCAGTTTTATTGTTACAGTACCAAAATCCACGATCAACAGGTGATTTCTTTCCAAAGCAACATGGTTTTTTGACTTGCCGATATAGAAAAGCAGTCACCTTTCTGTACCCGTAGTGTTGCACTTGAGTCCAATGGTGATGCGAAATTTGTTTGACTTCTTGCCAGACATTTGTTTTGATGTGAGTCCACGATCTGGTGGGGCACTTCAATCAAATTTAGCATGCAATAAATCATGCTCGAATTGAATCCCCTACAGTCCAAACAAGCCAGTCTCATCAAAATTCAGGTTATCTTCTGCAGGGTACTCTCCAAAGATCCTTCCAATACGCTCTTGTTCTTTCTCAACAGCTGCATAATCTACAGATCCAGCTTCTGAGAGGGTTCATGAGGCATGGAGTGCAGTTTGAAGAGGTCACCGGCAAAAAATTGACTAGACCTGACCACTCCTAGCTATCCGAAGCTTGCTGACCCCTCTCTAGCCTAATATGAAAATGTATAACCCCCTCATTTGGGTATGCATTATGCAATAAAACATTTCATGCATAATTTCGCAGGGACCAACTTGGTTCCCTGGATTCTGTATGCATCATGACCTCTTATGCATTATGACCTCTTATGCACTACTATGCTATGCACTATGAGATAGTCAACTGTATAACATATTATCCAAAAATATAACATTTTCCAAAATTTGTTACAATTTCCTAGTCCCCTCAAATCATTTGTATAATATGTTACTAATGATAGATTATTTTTAACAATTCTATACTATTATCTGTGATTATGTAGGATATTTATTATGAATATATCTGT
>JBBPQH010000622.1:0-14580 GCA_038092475.1 Boletus tomentosulus | reverse complement strand
GCGGCCCTGTTTCTTGGCTCGACTATGTGGGTTCGAAAGTTCCTTGGCGACGTGGTACTCCATCGGCTTGGATTCGTCAAAAGATTTCGGTTGAGGACTGAACAGCGCTTTGATGTACGCGTTTTCGTCAGCTGGGTTAGGTTTTCTGACGTCCGGTTGTTGATAGGTAATCTTGAGAACCGTATCCTTTGTGGTATCATAAAACTGGTTGGCTATTGACGAAGCGCGTGTCACGGCAGGTCCAGACATCCTGTAGATGATACAACACACCTCCTGGTCGTTCTGGAAATTCGTGTTTGGGCCATGGTACCACGAAGGGAATCCTGCTGGTCTTCTTGAAGTGTGCAGGCACTGTTGCGAGCGCGATACGTTTCCAATCGAAACGACGAAGTCCGGGGTGCCAATACGCGTCCCTTACGCCAACCCGTTGCGCAAACACCCTATCATTGGCCGTTTTTCACCACCGTGTAGGAAACGGGGAGGGACGTGCTCACTGGATTTCCCTTTCCTTGCCATTTGGTCTCGTCACTTTATGACTGCCCATGAAGAGCTGACACCTTGAATAATGCACGCTTCTGTTGACGGGCGCCCTATTGGAAGTTGCTTCCTGTCATAATGATTGGAGAGGCAGCGCTCGGATAGCCCAACTTCCAGCGCACCTTGGTGATACCCTTGAGGTATATGCGGTTCGAGAACCTGTTTATGCTCAAAACCTCGTGAATCTTGCTTCCCTCACCACGAATGCGTATCTGATCACCGGGGACGATATTCCAGTATTTGATACGATCCTTTGCTGGAACTGCTTTGATACCGGAGTCATAGCGTGACCGTTTTTCCTGCCAATGCTTCGGAACAGGAAGGAGGTGTCGAAAGTTCTTTGTCCATGGCAACTTGGTAGTAGCTTTGAGAACTTGTACCCTCGATAGTGACATGGCTAATGGTGGTTCGACACCAGGCCGGGGCAAGAAAGACACCAAAAATTTACTGACTAAGCATTTACCCCTGTACACTGACAAGCTATATCAACCGGCTGCCACAATCCCAGCTTTTATCCCAGTCCATGTTACCGGAGCAGTACTCGACTCTTCCATCTCGAGCGTCTGAAAGCAGTATGAATAACGCCATCGGTATCCGTCGAACACGCGCGACCTACCTCGAGCAACATTCCAATAATGTTATCCACCTCCGATGGCGGTACACCTCCACATCCAGCGCCAATGAGCCTCCTGTACTCAGCCATTTGCCCGCCAGTCCCTGCCTTGGCCTGGAATTCAATCAGCTGATCGAAAAGTCCCTTCCTCCGCTTGCGTCGATGCCCTAGTTCTTCCCTAATCACCTCGCAGACCTCCTTGACCGCATCTTGGTCACTCGGCGCGTCAGCGTACAGCGCAACGAGATCCGTGAGATCCTCTTCCTGGGGAAGCGCTTTCCGCTTCCCCTTGTTCTTATCCTTGTCTCTCTCCTTCCCCGGTTCTATCGTCTCGACCTCGACGTCATCATCCGTCCGGTAAGAAACAGTCATGGGCGTGATCTTGAGCTCCCCATCCGCCGCATCTCGGACCGATTTTTCCCGGTTCTCCTCGTCATTGACCCACTTTTCCCAGCCCAGCCGATATCTTTTTCCCATCTTGTCCAACAGCTGGCCTTCTAGCTCCGACAACAACCCTCTCGCTAGCTGTAGTCCCTCTGCTTGCGTCTTGAGTTGATTGACAGCTCGGTGACTCTCGAGAATTTCCTGTTGGATATTTTGCAAGAGTGCATGGGCTTGATTCATATTCCGTTCCTTGTCCTGTAGCTCGCGATCAAAAGACGTGGCCAGACTATCAAGCATGCCCGTCATGTCACTGACACATTTCGTGCTCGCCTTCTGGGCAGATACCGAATGATGTAATGGCATGCTTGTGGGGATATGAGGGAGAACGGCAGCCAAAGGATACGCCGCTTGCGCGTTACGAAATGACATCGCCGAATGTCGGGTAATCGGTCCTGGAGATGACCGGAAACGCTCGTCCTCGAGGATGTAATCTTCTGCACTCTTTCCGTCACGGTTCACGATCTTGGGGTCTGCGCCGTGATCGATGAGGAGTTTAACAAGGCGCTTGCTTCTACATCGGGCGGCCATAGTCAACGCGGTCTCGCCGTCCTCATCCTGGAAGTTGATCACGTCTGCCAGTTCCTGGGGAAATTCGGCTAGGCGGCCGAGGACTGTCTCCATGTAGTAACGCGCGGCATGGGTCTTGCCTTTGGACATGGCAACATCAACGATGTGGTGGAAGACGGTCCGATTGTAATTATCAATGTTGAGAGTAGAGCGGTGGACGAGTTCGTACAGCTCCGGGAATTTTCGCACATCGTAATTATTTGCAAACATGACGCTGCGCATGAGCGCAGTCTGGCCTGCCTTGTTGACCTTGAATATATCGGCGCCGGCTGTGAGGAGTAGCTTTACGATACGGAGCCGGCCCATTGCTGAAGCCCAGTGTAACGCAGTGTGCCCGTCGTCGTCAATGGCCATATTCGCCTCAAAGTCGGGTGGAGGAGAGATGAGGATTTGTGGGATTTGATTTGTGTCGGAAATAAAGTATTCGAGGATCTGATCGCTATAAGCGCGCGGATCATCCGTACCGTTTGCCTGTGTGGCGATGTCATCTTCGGAAGCGTCACCCAAGCGCGCGTTGTGGTGACGTCGTGACGGCTTACGTCGCACGTCGCGCCTCCGATCTCCTGACGTGTCTACTTGGCCGAATGGGTCAGCGATGGGAGAGGGCGTGCGTGAACTGGACGAGCCGGGTGAAGGAGAAGATGTCATGGAGCCGTCTTCTGAAGCGGGTTCGGAGAAGATTTCCGGTTCCGAATCGGCTTCGGCGTCGGGCTGACGGCGCGAACGGGTTGCAACGAGGGCGGCAACTGGTTCTGCAACAGATGCTGCAGCGCGACGAACGGGTCTTGCGACGGAGGCCGAGGCCACGATATGTTTTGGAGCAAGGGGAGGGCTCTTTGCGGCAGGCTGGAATTCGATGATGGGACGAAGGACTACTTCGCAATTGTACTGCCTCGCCAGGGAAAGACCACGTTCGAGCGGTATCCAGGTCCCTGTAGGATGAATCAGAACAGAGAAAAGATGAGAAAGGGAGGAATGACCTTGATATTTTCCATAACCACCCTGTACTTTCTCGTGCTCGCCCTTTTGGATCTCTCGTTCGAGGACACGGGTACGCTGAGGTTTGTCGAAGCCTGCGACTTTGAGTATTTGGGTCGCGTTAAGCCACGAGTCTGAGCGGCGGCGCATGACTGCGACGCCCTTGCACAACCTGCGCGGGATGGATGAGGATGTGTGGGGAGGTGAAGAAAGTGACGCACATTTCATACACGGGTATACCGCTGTAGGTCGCCTGGAGAACATATGAGCTATATACAGAGTACAGGGAAAGAAGGGCACCTTGAATATCTGATTGTCGGGCATTGGTGTGTAGTAGGTAGAGATACGCGTGCCCCAACAAGGACAAACAACGCGATGTGGGAGTGCCCCTAACCCTAGATTAGGGTTTATGTGGGTGTGTTTGTAGTTGTTTTGATCGAACGCGACGGTCACGGGTCCTTCCTCGAGGCACGTTGCCACTGCTCGTCATTGTCGCGCTCGTCTCCCCAAATGCCACCCCGGTGTGAGCCACTCTGCCACTTTGGCGACAGGCATGTCCTCCTCCTCCTCCTCCTCCCCTTCTGTCCTGCTCACCACCCACAGGCTCTATTTTACTACCTTTGCACGCCCACTGCCCAGCCCACACACACTCAACAACCAGCCACCAGAATCCAGCACTCCCCGCGTACGCGCACGACCAAGAGGCGGTCCATCTGCATCCCCAGACGATAACGCCACCTACTACTACTTCACGATCGACGACCAGCTCCTCTACCTCTCCTTCTTCCAGGACTGGGGCCCACTCAACCTCGCAATGGTCTACAAGGCCTGCATCCTCATCCACGAACTCCTAGAAGTGCGTATACCCGCAGTCCAACTCCCTCGTGCCCTGATCCCTGCATGACAGGACAAGGACCTGCTGTCCCATCGCCTCGTGTTGTACTCTTCTGATGACCCCCGGCAGAAAGCGAATGCCGCGCTGTTGATGGCACTTTATGTCGTGCGTGTGCCACCAATTTCCCATCCCTGTCCTTATTCTGCTCAGATGATTGTCCAACGCCGTACACCGTGGGAAGCTTTCCACCCGATCGCTGAGATCGAGTTTATGCCCTTCCGTGACGCCGGCCGTGGTCCCTCCGACTTCAATCTCAACATCCAAGACTGTCTGTGGGGAATGTGGAAGGCCATGCAGAACGGCCTGTGTGATATGAACGAATTCAGCGTGGAAGAGTACGAATTCTACGAGAAGGTCGAGAACGGCGATTGGAACTGGATAACACCCAACTTTATCGCATTTGCATCCCCCGTGGATTCCGCCTGGATCAAGAATCAGAAGGAAGCAAAGCAAGCTGCTGCGGATCCCTCCTCCCCGTCCCGACCGGGAACAGCAAGCTCTACCCGTTCCCCCGCTACTAACCTCGCCCTCCAGCGCAAACTATCCACCCCGTTCTGCAGCTGTCTCGACTACTTTGAGAAACGTGGCATAAAGCTCGTCGTCCGTCTGAATACCGAGCTGTATGACAAACAACTATTCCTCGATCGCGGCATAAACCATCAGGAGCTCTATTTCGATGACGGCACGAACCCAACAGACGAGATCGTGCGGACATTTATCGATTTGTCCGACACCATAGTGGAAGCTGGCGGAGTAATTGCTGTTCATGTGCGCCATTTTCCTCTCGATTCTCGTCCTACTCGGGTACGTGGTAACAATTATCTATCAGTGTAAAGCAGGTCTGGGACGAACAGGCACTTTGATCGGAGCCTATCTCATCTGGAAATACGGTTTCACAGCCTCGGAAGCGATTGCTTTTATGCGCATTGTCCGTCCTGGAAGCGTAGTGGGTCCCCAACAGCAATACATGTACCTCAAGCAACTGGAATGGGCAAAGTGGGCGGCAATGGATGAAATAAAACGGGTGCAGGCTGCCGCTGTCACGGCCGCAGTACCGGTCGTAACACCCGTGACACCACCTGCAGAGCAGGATGAGGAGATGGGAGAGGATGGCAGGGCGACGCCTACCGCCAACGGCGTTGTTCCGATACCCTTGCCCCCGGTGACGCCAAGTCGACACGTGGCCGCTGCCGCAGCGAAAGCACATGCGATCGCTCCCCCTGGGCAGCCGAGGAAGACACCTATGGCGAAGCGCGTTGCGGTGGATTCAGACGATGAAGCGGAGGAGGCGGATGATACCCTTCCAGCGCTTGGTGCGGCGCCGCCTGCGACGCGGCAACGTGCCAAGACGATCGCGCGGCAAACAGGCGCGAGAGGGACGGCGTCGGAGCAGCGACCGACGCGCGTGCTGCGGTCTGCGGCTGCAGTTAACCGGAAACCGCCGTCGGCGACGAGCACCACAAAGTCGGTGCAACCGCCCAACAAGATACCAAGGCTGGCGGGGACGACCGCGCGGACGACGGTCAGGGGGGCTGGTGCGCCCTCTGCGCGTCGAGTTCCCCAGCCACCACCGTCGCCGACGCCGTCGAGACTGCCTACGTTGGCAAAGCGGAATAATGCAACGAATACCCTGGCGGAGATGGCTGCGGGAGCCAAGTCGAAGCCGTCGTCTAATGCATGGATGACGAACGGTGCATCTGCCGTTGTTGTTCCAGCATCCAAAGCTACGCAACGGCCTGGACCACGTCCCGTACGGCGGAGGAGGAGCAGTTTTAGTGCCGCTGATGTTGTCGCATAGCAGGGACTGTGCGGGCCGTCCTTGGCTTCTTTTAATCTTGCTTTCGTCAGCGCTGTCGGTATTTATCATGATCTCTTACTCTCTGGCATTGTAAACGGTTTAGCAATCCTCATCCACACATTCACACTGCCTTACTTGTGTACATCCACCATGATCAGTATTGAAGAGTTTAGGTTGAGCCTGGTTGGTCGCTATGATGCGGGTTACTGGTGTTGACCATTGTCACTCTGAACTCCACACAAGCCGATTTTTAGTACGACGTCAGATGTTGAAGCATGAAAATATCGAATCCGTTGCTCCGAGTTTATGTAAAGTCCACAGCCGGTTGAGCTCAGTGACCCTGTCATCCTTTTGATACCTACTATAGAGAAATCACTGTCTTGGTCGGATCTCGAGGCCCTCTGACTTTCTGATACAGAGATAACTATGTAACCATGATGGTACCCTTCAGAGGCAATGAAGAGACGATAACATCCTTCATCATCCGCAAGTTCCTTCCACTCCAAGATGAGCATCAGCAGCACCACTCATCCTCAGAACTCGAGCAACAGCTGGCTGTTGCCCGAATTCTAGGGGTGAGTGCATTGCCTCCAGGCCCTTTTTCCAAATTGAATTTCGTCGCCCTCCTTTAAAGTGATGAACCCTGGGGCACGCGCATGAGAATCAGTCGAAACAAGTATTTAACCTATTAATGGATCAGTAATGGATGACGAGGTATCGATGAAATCACACCTTTGCCTCGATTGCAAGTAATCATACGAGGAATGAACATTCAGCTCCATATTCATGCCATTGCCGATGTTATTCAATCTCGTGCGGCAGCGGCAGCAAACAGAGTCACCACCTAATCTTTGTGATTCCACAATCAGTAAGTACAAAAGTTTAGGAGTGGCGACCAGAAGTTTATCACCTTGTGTTCCCGATGCTTGGATATTATACCAGTTGTTGTTTTTGAGGATTGCTGTTCCATTAAGTTACTGTAGATGATATCGCCGTTCTTCGAGACAGGTTTTTGTGGGGGTGACATAAGCGAGCGCTGTGCAGCGGCTGTGCGGCTTGAATGCGGGATGCTTAACTACTACAAGCCACATATGCGTGCTTGTACCACGGTCATTTCCCCCGCTACGACGGAAATGACAGTCGCTGTGGGAGTCAAACGGGAACTGTTTGATACCCGAAACCGAACACCTATCATGAAGCGGGGTTCTTGGTCACACCACGCAACACTCTCAAGTAAGTGGCACGCCATAACCTTATGCCTCCGTCGATTCAAAGGGACGAACCGCCAGTCGTTCGTGTGGCGTTACTAGCAGGTCGGTCCTGTTGTGACATCCTCATGAACCCTGGTTTTACCCTGACGTTGATTGTGGCATTCCTCGCTCAACTCTGGATGGTTCCATCTTACTGGCATCAAGAATCCGATGTAACGCCCTACCATATCATGGAACCAATAGCACGAAGGAGCGCCTAATTAAATCCGTCCCGGAGGTCGGATATATGTACGAGGGACAGATAAGCCATAGTCGTAGTTCTTTGCGGCCTCCACTCCACCTTCGGTGGTCATCCACTTCATGGCTTTCCCACTCCAACAGATTGTCACAGAAATCCAGCAAAACAATTATGTCACTCGTATGGTGCCTAGCTGCATCGACCAACATACTGAACTTAGTGTTTACTCAGTCATCCTCCTCACTACTGTCGGATACGATTACAGTCAGTTGTGCATGTTTCTATGTGCTTCATGTTGACGGATGTTGGCATTTCAAGTCCTCACATTCTCAGACGAGGTATGATTGCTCAGCGCTCAGCGCTCATTGGCTTTACACATCAGAGCCTTGCCACAGGTAGAATATATTTGGGTAACGATCACTGTTTTCAGTCGATATCACATTCTAATTTGGATGCAGAATAGGCCTTGGACATGGGTGTCTACGTTATTTTTTCTCGTGAGTGTCCGCCAATTCCGAGGAATCATCTCAAGGTTAACCAATGCCAACCTCCCAGGTTCGTTATTCCGGCATATGTTGGGCCGTGTATGTCCTGCTTTCTGCAACACATTAATCGATCACTGATCAGCTGTTCACTAGAATCTTTTCCATTTGTATGTATGTTCAAAACCTGAACCTGTTTTTGAGCTGACGTGGCCCGATTCAAGTTGGAAGCTCTTTTCTACCTGGACCTACAAAAGTAATTTCCGGTTTCATCCATAGATGCTGATAAATTTCAACTATGTTTAGGTGTATGTATCCGCACTTCATATTAAGCTTTTCAAATCAACGATGATTCTGAACAAATGATTCTTCTCGGGCAGTTGTGCGTACATTGATCAATATTCAACGTTCACTCCGATACTGAACCACAGTTTCAAGGTAGCGCACTTATTGTCCTTTCCCGATGGGCTCAATGCATTTTTATCTCTTCAGCAGACTGTGAGATTCCATCGTTACTCCTTGTGAGATGGATAACATTGATGAATGCAGTGGTGATGATACTCTGCGTGTGGGCATTGTACAACTGGTCAAAATTCATCCTCTTTACCCTCCTATCACTGTATGCCATAGAAGTCTTGGCACTTCTGGCTAGTTCATTTGCACACAGCATCTGGTACAACTCTTATGGTACGTGACACACGGTTTCATACCGTGCACACTATGTAATAGGCCGCCGTTCTCTCAAACATTTAGGGGTTGTTACTCCAGTTCTCAATTACTCGCTTTGCGGTTCGCAACCCATCTCCGTCGTTTACACTGAAGTTGCAGACTCTGCACAGCTCACGCTCGGTATATTGATGTGTCTGTTCATCTCCGTTCGGTTCATCAGGGAGTCAATACAAACATACAGAGCGAGGAAGCAGTTTCAGTTGAGCAATTACATGAACCTGTTCATGAGGGAAAGCATATTTTACTTTCTCGTGTACGTCTGCTTCTCATATCCCTCTTTCATGCCCTTGATCTAACAGCAAGCTATTACGAACAGTGTCCTGAGCTATGCACTCACTAATTTATTGGCAACGTTCAACCTTTTAATGGCCGTATGGTGGGCGGTGTTCGAGTTTATACCCGTGTTCACACTGGCAGTCGCCCGGTTCACAATAAGCTTGCGGAAACTTTATGCACGTGATATTCAAAGGGGATGTTCGGAAAGAACACTTGATACGGCCTTTGGCTTCGGCTATGACGAAGAAGTTGTTGTGAGCACGATCATGTTTGCAGACACTCAACCTGGGCAAGACGTGGAGTGGGGCGAAGGGATGGCGATGCAGGAAAGGAACGGCAATGCTCCATCACTGGCAGATTGATGAGCTCTGGCCAGTATATGATCAAGAGGATCACGCTGTTGATGAAGCATCAGATCGTTGCGAATGTACTATCCCTTACCCCCAGTTCGGCACCCACCCCCAGTTCGGCACTACACAAAATATGCAACATTTTTGTTGTTCTACCCCCCACACATGAGTTTCTAGACTATGCCTGTATCTACGAAGTTGAGCGAACCAAATTGACACAGTAGTTCTTGAGATCGTGCAGTTAGCCTTTGTCACGCAAGTGTCACTCGCCGAGTACCTGCCGAAGCGGAGTTTCAAATGTGTCTGCCTACACGCGTGCCAGCGCTGTCTTCCACCGTGTTCACAAATTCTCCTCTTGTTCACACTTCCGAGTCACCAACCCGTCATGCACTCGCAGGCTCGTCATCAGGCAGTCCTATGTATCATACTCACATTCCTTATGTAGCTATAATAGACACAATATTGTCCCACAGTGCTCCCTTAACACCTCATCTTCCATATCTTCCATATATTTACCCTCATGTTAGTTTATTAGTATCCTGGAAATATCTTTTATCATAGGTCCTGGGCAGATGTCCTTTGAATTGAGTACAATACATACTCTTCGTACTGTGACACTCGTAGCTATGTCGACGCGGGCGGAATCCTGTCTCTGAGTACTTTGTTTATGCCGCCACAGCCCAGACCGCCCAAAGTACATCCAATGAGGGATTCACCGCCGCTGGTCGGAGGGGGTTAGTACTGCCCGCTTTCCATAACGAAGCGGAGACCACCAAACAAAGAGTGTGAACAAAGTTGGGGAGGCGACTGTGTGCATGTGCGTACCGTACAGCATTCTATGAATCTATCTTCAGCGACTATCCCCAAAGAACGAGATCAAAAACACGGCTGTACAGCCCGCGACGAAAAAGGCGACGAGTCCATCACCGATACATCAAAGCCACCCGAGAACGACACTGATTCGAGGACGTTTACATGGCTTTTGCCTCTAGGATCAGGTAATTAAGCTACAGCTATCTACTCTTTCTCCACTCTGGAATATCTGTGTACACACTCAAAGAACCACTTGAGATCGTCTGGATCTACACCCGGCGTGATACCATGTCCCAGATTAGCAATCCAGCCAGTGGTAGGACGAACAGCGCGGAACTCGGCGCACATGCGCTTCACCTCGCGCTCGATAGCCTCCCGACCACCGTACAACACCACGGGGTCGATGTTCCCCTGTAAAGCGACGCCCCGCGGGATCGCACCGTCCCTCGGATCGACCGTCCATTCCAAACCGATGACGTCGTACGTCGCGGTGGCAGCGAGCGCGGGCGAGGCGCCCTTGGCGAACAGTATCAGCGGAACGCGCGGGAGATCACGCGCGCGCAGCTGCTCCCGTACGCCCTCCGCGATCTGCTCCACATACGCCAGCGAAAACTGCTGGAAATCGTGCGGGGCCAAGTCCCCGCCGTTGGAGTCGAACACCTGGAGAAGCTGAGCCATATGAGCGCGCGTGATACGGTGCATGAAGCCAACGGTACCTGTGCGCCCGCGGCCACCTGGCCGACTAAAAACGCGATGCACGTCTCTGTGATGAGCGCGAGGAGTGCGTGGGACGCTTCGGGGTACTTAAAGAGCCACGTCTTGGATTTCTGGAGCGTCTTGCTCGAGCCGCCCTCGATCATGTAGGACATGAGCGTCCAGGGGGCGCCGCAGAATCCGATGAGCGGGACGCGGCCCGCGAGGCGGTGACGTGCGAGTGTGATGGCGTCGTACACGTACTGGAGCCGTTCGGTGACGCGATCGGTCTCGAGGTCCTGCACGTCCTCGGGGACATCGAGCGGTTTGGTGAAGACGGGCCCGGGGTTCATGAGGATCTCCATGCCAAAGGCTTGGGGGATGACGAGGATGTCGGAGAAGATGATGGCGGCGTCGATCTCTGGATAGCGGTCGATGGGCTGCAGGGTGACCTGTGTGGCGAGCTCTCGATCCTGGCATATTTGAAAAAAGTCGTATTTCTTGCGGAGCTCTCTAAACTCTGGGGAAGGGGTTGAAAATAAGCATGGGGAGATGAAGAGGGTGATGACCTGGCAGATAGCGGCCTGCCTGACGCATGACCCATACTGGAGCGCGCTCTGTGTGCTCGCCACGAGCTGCACGGATAATGAGGTCGTTTTTGAGCGGGGGGAATACGTTGGACATTGATCAGTTGGTGGTGATAATCAAGTTAGAGGTGGCACAGCCACGCAGATTGATTCAAGCAAACGATGACGACGAAGAGAATGTCGAACCCAGAACAACTGATCGACGAGCGAGTGGTCTCCCTTTTCGTGTTGGCTGGTGCTGAATGGGCGCAGATTCAAAAAGTCTGGCGAGTTTGACCGTCTGCGACGAGAACTGCTGTTGGCGTTTCAGCGCAGCGTAGGGTTTATAAGTTTAGTATGACGCGGGTCTATGCTGACGATTTCGTGCAGGAACGACACGAGGCTTTCCAGAGTCGAGTGTATGACATTGCGCGCGAGCGACTGGCGTCGGACGACAAGCTGATTAGCCAGAGCCAGGACACGCTGTACCGCGAGCTGATGGGGGAGATGGACCGGTGAGTGGAATGGCTTGTTTTGCACGTGATCCAACGCCGCCAAAGATACCCTGTGCTGGAGCGGGCAGTGGCAGATGCCCCGCTGCTGTCCGACGGAGGCTTTGCGGAAACGATCCGCGCCGCACTCGAGCGCATCCTCTCACAGTCGGGCGAATGATCCCCGGAAATACAAGCAAGTAAATTCAACATATATTCCCAACATATACGACAAATCAGTGCACAGGGTCTTGTTGTATCAACTCCAACGCCTTTGCTGAGCGAGGTTTGATGGAACACTTGAACGGTTTTGGGTGACTGCAGGACATGAGGGTCATGTCCAACGGTCGAGCACGCAGCTCACCTAATCGTACCCGTGGAAGGGTCAATCTCTGGCGTGATCTCCACGCCGTTCTCGACAATCTTGGACACATCAAAGACCGCCAGCGACATTGCGACCGAAATCCACACGGATGCATCGGCCAAGTGGAGGCCGGGGCAGATACTGGTCAAGAGAGTCAGCCTGGTGACCAGCCACGACCAACGAAAAGGTACCGTCTGCCAAATCCAAAGCATATGGAGCGGGGGTCAGCCTCGGGCTCTTTGCCATCCCGGGCGAGGAAACGCTCGGGCTTGAACTCGCTGGGCTCAGAGTAGATCTGGGGGTTGTGCAGCATGTACCTGTGCAGAACACATGGGTCAAGGGAGACGGTCGAGTAGCTGGGTGCATACCAAAGGTTGGTGATTATGAGAGAGCCCTTGGGGATGAAGTAGCCGTCGTGGACGTCGTCTTCGATCACGCGATGGGGTACGCCTGTGCAGATGTGAGCGGCGTAAGATGTGTGTGGCAGGGCACGCACCGACAGGAGCGACGGAGTGCCAGCGAAGGACTTCCTTTACGAGTGCGTCGACATAAGGGAGTGAATCACGGTCAGCAAAGCTCGGGAGACGATCCGAGCCGACGACAGTGTCAATCTCTGCCTGTGCCTTCTTCTGCGCCTCTGGGAAGAGGGTCAACGCCAAAAAGAGTGAGTTTATTACTGAAACAGTCTATATTGCGCCATGTGAACAGCACGTGCCAAAAATGCATTTACACCTACTGTATCTGCGCCACCTGCACCACATTCAGCACGTTGTCATCCAAGAATGGAAATACACATACCGGAATATAACGATGCCGATGACCATTTCACAATGTGTTCTTCCTCGGCAGAAAGTGTCTTTCCCTCGAGCAGGTTGGAGACAAACGACTCGGTTGCAGCACCCGCAGACTAACACAAGTCATTCCCTCGTTGACCACTTTGTGGTATCTGCTCACCATCTGGTCCTTGACGAACTGGTAGGGTCGCTGGACCATTTCTTCCAGCGTTACACGCCACTCCTTTGCCTTGACCTTGAAGCCCGCACCAGGGAACCAGTCGGGGACATGCGACACTGCCAACCCGTGAATGAGACAGCTCGTTTAGACATGTGAGACGTACAGGCTGGAATGAGATCGACCATGAAAGCACCAGTGGCGGTCGATTTCGAAAACTGATCAACAGCTCGATCGGCAAGGTCGACAAATGGGTCATCGTGTTCCTTGACCTCGTATCCATGCGAAATGCGCAAAATGATGGCACCCGCAGTATGGCGAACGTGTTGCTGCAGTTCGCCAGGTTTGGCAAGCACGCGCTGCAGGAAACGATGTGTTTCGATTTCCTCTGCGGGATGGTACGAATCCATCGCCGCGCGACTGCCAATCACGCGCGCAAAATTTTTTCGGTATTCACGGAGACGGTCGCCATAGGGAAGGAGAACGAGGGTGTTCTTCCACCCGACGAGTTCCCCGCCCATGGGAAGGACGGGGCGGTCAGAGTAGATGGAACTCTTTTTTTCGAGCATCTCCGTCGCGACGTCGGCATTATTTAGCACGAAAATGTGCTGGCCGAGGACCTCTGCATGGGCAATGTCACCTGAAACACACTCAGACGAGTCACCGTAGATAGAAGAGGGGATGAATACCATATTTGCGGCCCCACTCGGCAAAGGTGAGCCAGGGTTTAATGGAGGGCATGTCAGCAATGTTACCGATAAGAGGGAGACCCTTTGGTCCTGGGGGGAAGGGAGCTGGTTGTTTCTTGGTCAACATCTGGTTGACAACGTAGAGACCGACACCTGCGAGACACAGGTCCAGCCATGTGACACTGCTAAGCATCGTTGAGGGGGTAAAGAGCGATAGTGTGGTTGTAAGAGGAGAGAGTAGACTGAGGGGAATCCAGACATCATGCACATGACAGAGGAGTTATATCTGCGGTCCAACCTGGGAATGCCGCGGGTTTTGATACCCGTGATTGGCCAGTTTCCCAGGGTCGCGATAAGATTCTGACACCTAGCTGGAGGCTCAACCGTACTACCGTAGGTTAAACAAATCTTCACCGGGGACAATGATTTTCCAACACCCCACATCCCCATCGTAGAGGCTCAACCGTACTACCGTAGGTTAAATTTTCCAACACCATCGGAGTATACTAGGATGATCAAGTCATCCGACGGCTCTCATAAACAAAGGTTTACGACGTTTGCCCCATAGCGACGCTGCTCCACAATCCGAATCGCACATTCAGTATCCAACCCCATTGGTCCCCGCCCATAAGATTGATGCCTATCTCCATCGTGTTGCCAAGTTATTCGATGAAACACATCTTTATGGGTGCTTGTCTGTTCATGACTGGCATGACGATGACAGCGTTAAACACGTTTGCAATACCGTTTGACTTCGGTAAACAACCAATAACAACACTTCCAAATTTGTACCCCATTTGCCGTTCAAAATTGCAAGTCAACGACCATGGCAGTAAGTTGTCTTGCCCTCACCCGCACACCTCGCTCAACGACACACAGAGCCGCTGCCTCTACC
>JBBPQH010000621.1:0-14580 GCA_038092475.1 Boletus tomentosulus | reverse complement strand
TCTGAGTACTCATTTTCTCTTAGCAAACGAGCCCCTTTGAGATATTGAGATATTCAAGATCGCTATGTCATCATGATCCCCCAATAAGGAAAGTGATATGACTCCGTCACAGTACCAAGTTCCTGTCACTGTGTACGCTAACCATTCTTCCTTGGGTAGAAACTTAATAGGGTCAAGGGTGGTGTTCACAATTATTGCGCACATTCATCAGGTTAGTTGTTCTCCCCGAGCGCTCTGATTTGTGTTGAACCTTCCTCATAAAGATCATTTTCTTGGCTTGTGAGTCCAGTTTTGAGGGATTTGATCCGATCTTGGTTGAGTATCCATATAGGTCGCTCCTCTCCTCCCTTTCACATTCTGCACTGTGTTTCATGATTCTTAGTATGCCCATCATCGCACATGCACTGTATTCTTGATGAACGTACAATGGTGCGGTCTTCCTGGACAGAGGTGCCTAGCATGCAGGGCAGCCGTTTTCGTCGTTAGCCCTCACTGCTAACATTGCCGACAGCTTGCTCGGCGAGGTACATGGATCACCGTCTCCGGTATGTGCGCTCTCTTCTTTATTTGTGTACCTCAGCACCCACCACTGACCAGGCGCACATCCAACGATCCCGTTTCCCTCTCCTTTGGACACATCACATCGAACTCTGAATACGCAGATGGAGGTCCTAATGCTTGCCATTGGCCAGTTGGGGCACGTAATGCAAGGACATCCTCCTTGCGTCGTGCTCTACTTCCTAACAGTTCAATCATTCATATGAGATCCTAGCAATAGTTAGCCAAGGATCCCTGTCAGTAACTATCTACTTAGCTGGCCGATGACGAGGGACTTGTCTTCCTTGACCTTCTACTCCCACCGTAAAACGATATGTATACACGAACAAGCTCGTTGAATGACAACGCGTAGAACATGCAAAGTCACGGAGGAGACGCGTGAAGAAAGAATCAAAATAGGTCAAACATACCTACACCCTGTATAAACCTGTCCAACGTATGAGCGACGAGTCACGATTCCGAGAAAACGCTCAACGAGTCTGAATATCTGTCAAGTCTGGCAGCAGCATATGCCAATGATGCACGGTGCACAGGCACAAGAAGACATGTTTCTCCGTTGTTGAACTTGATGGCCTTGCCAGCGCATCTTCAACTTGGACGCTGATTCCATAAGTGAGCAGGGCCATATATGATAACGCTATGTCCTATGTACATCGCCAGCTGACCCTAATTAGGAGTTAAGTACTGTGGCTCAGAATTTAAGCTTGAAATTGTATGATTGACGAGGTATATTTCTTCTGTTTCTCTCGGCGAAGTTTTCCGTCAATTCTACGCCAGACTGTACCAAACGAGCATCACAGGAAATACGCCTTTTTATTGTCTATACCATCTTGTTAGGCCAAATGATACTACTAGCACTAGTAGATTGGACATACCGGTGCATTGTTAAGCCCATGACCGCTATGATCGTGGTCAGTGAGGTTTGAATCGGCTAACTTGCGCTTTAAGGAGGCATTTTTGATGGTTGCAGGTAATGACCCCATCCCAACCTTTCGCTTTCTGGAAACCTTGTTCAGAGGAAGCACTGCAACACTATAGGCTAGGCGTGTCGCGTAGAAATCAGGATATCGTGGATCGCCATCACAAACCAACACCCTTGCCATCAATGGCTTAGACCAGTAACTGACTAAAGTAGATGCGGACACTTACTTGTCCACACCTTTACCTTGTGATTTCACTAGCCTTGCGATGCCACAATAATCAAGAGGGCCCACCGTCTTTACATTCTTTGTTTGGATGACCTTTCTGACGTGCTTATCCTTGCCCTCTTCAAGAGAATATTTGGTCCAACATGCTTTAGTATTTCCAAGGCTACAAATGTACAGTTCAGCCTAAGTGAGGTATAAAAAGGACACATACCCGCTCTGAGACGACTCGGAAAACGCAGGAATAACAGACCATACATCTGCAGCTTTATTGAGTCTATAGCAGACAGTTTGGCGCCACCCGGCACTAAGATTGGTTTCAAACAGCAATGAATAAGCCGTAGCATCTATCCATGTTGGTCCAGGGCCAGCTATATATGGCGGCATCAGCGAAAAATTACAAGGATAGAAATAAGACAGACCCTTTGTGAAGTACAGCGTAAGTGGATCATGTGTACCTGAATCAGGGCATGCAATATTTGCACCTTGGGCGAGCATGGACCACCTAGATCCAAAAATAAGACAGCCCAAGTTGCTATCAGCCCGGCAGTCCTGAAGTGCTGGCTGAACCAGCGACGGCTCAAAAGGATCATAGAGATTAGACACCGTTGATCGTGACCAGAGAACCCCACTTTTCTTTGCCTCATTGTCAAAGTGCAGAAGTTGTGTCTAAAATGATCGTGAGTGGTTAGAACGAAATAGATAAAAGAGAACAGACAGTAAAGTTGTCCAGCATAGACAACAATCTGGAAGAACAATAAACCCGTTCCTTCCCCCACACGTACAGGTCATAAGCATACATTAACCGTTTGCCCATATCTGCTGCAATGACATACCCTCATAGAAAGGGTTTAACGAACGTCCTGAGTAAGAATTGTTACGTTTTGCATAGACAGATCATTTTTCTCTGCTTACCACAGATTTCTATGGGCATCCGCCGCAAGGGAGTAAAATGCGCAACAAAATCGGGCCGTACGATCCGCAGAATTAAAGAGTTCTGCTTCTGTGATTGCAATGGGTAAACCTTTGGGGCAGAGTGAGTATAGTTATTATGAGCATATGTAGCTCTAAAACACTTGCCAGAACGGTGAAAGATTTCACATACTGTATATACACCAACTCCACCGAACACGTTGGGTGACTTGCGAATGATTTCCACCGCAGCACCATTCTGAGGCTTGTTGCTACGTTCTTGTAACCATGTGACAAGACTGGTTAGGAATCCTTGAAAATCAACATATATGTCTACATGTTGCGCTGGTAATTGATTTCTGCGGACCTCCCAATGGGCCTTGATGAGGCAAGCTATGTTTAGAACAACAGGACAGAGTAGGAGGAGGCTTACTGCGATTAAATTGTCTTGTGTCGTGAAAGCCAGGACAAAGTCCTTGAACTCGAGTGCGAGTCCAACTTTAAAGCCGCGATTCTAGTATGTTTAGCAATTCCTCCGTTACGACAAATTGTATGCATACCTTTCTATCCACAGTACATATGGCGTTCTCCCATTCATCACGAGAGTATATCTGCGCACACACGTGCGTGAACAATTGAACCTGTAATATGACCAAGCTAAAAAAAACACATACAAGAATGAGATGTGAGATGATGATTTACCTGCAAATATATTTTCTCTAGATTTAGAATCACATTCCGGGGACTGAATTCTGCAGCGATGAGGTGCAATTGCCGCTCTCGAATGGGAATTCCCTGCCGAGAATATATCGGAGGATATACAGGTTTCTGAGAGTTGAGTTGCCCCCGAAGTATTCTTGATGAATCGTCGAGAATGTAGATAAGGCCTTTCGAGGCACGTGTCCCCTGCAGAGAAGCTTTCATCTCCTTTTCCGTGGCATCGACCCATAAGTTGTGAACCAAAAGATAATTGGGATCGTCAGGACGCGTTTCTTGTTGGATGAAGTACTGAATAAGGCGAGTAGAAATGAGTGACTCTTTGTATTCAGGCATCGTGTAGCGGTATCAGATAGAGGAATAAAGAAAGTAGGTCTATGTTGTAATGCCAAATGAGTGACTGAAGATGACGATTGAGAATACAATTGGACGCGTCGCGAGTCGCGACATGTATAACTTTGGTCACATAATACATATAGTAATTATCCTGTAGCGGCGCTAAGACGCCCTGTCCCCGACTCTCTGTTAGTCAAACGAAAAGGTTTCATGTGAGAGCGTGAATGAAATGAGTCAATATTATAGCATTTTTCACAAATGAACCATTTGTATTATTTAGAAATGTAAAAGATGGCCCAGCCTCGAATGGGATTTGACACATGTAATTGAAGAGAAAAAAGAGCGCTTTCGCAATATCCTTTCATCCCAGACCCAAACGACCTACAGGATGCGTCAGAGCAAACCCACAAACAGCCAGAACGACAGGTAGAAGGATACGCACCAAGCATAGGTCGAAGCGAGCGAACCGCGACGGATGTCAAAGCGGACGCATCGCCAGCGTCGTGGAGTGACGAGGACCCTAGGAACGTGCCCAAGGACCTGCACAACGCGTCAGAACAAGTCAGCGCATAGCCAGAACGAACGGTCGAAGACAACTCACCACCCAGCAGCTCCAGACGACCCGAACGACGAAACGGCCGTACCAGACGATGTCCACAGCATCAGGGAACATCCCCAATGCCACAGGGACGAGCGCGTCGTCGAAACGAACGCGCTATGTCGAGTTAGATGGCCAGGAGGACTTGAGGGCGCATGGAGCGAGTTGGGACACGTTGAGCGCGATTAGAGCGGCGGAAACGTTCGTGACAACGTCCTTGGCGATGAGGGAGACCCTGGGAACGAGGAGAACGCGCGCAAAGTCGAACCGAGTGCGCAAAGTCGAAGATTATGGCCAGGAGGCCATTTGGGCGACCAAGTCGGAGTCGGACGCGCTGGAGACAATTGGGACCGCAAAAACGTTGGAAATGGCGTCGGATACGATAGGATAGAGTACCGGATGGATGGCACAACGAGCGGTGCACGCTACGAGTCGAAACGGCTCGACACGCGACCGCTAGCTGAAGACGACGTGAGTCAGTACGGACGATCCAAGTGCACAACGACGGACGTACCTAGGCCATCCAAGCAACCTCGTGAACTCCCCAAGTCGCCTCCCGAATATTTCGGGCCACCACAGCAACGTCGAAGGCTAAAGTCGCGACCTACAAAAGTCAGTCACGCCCGAGTGCATAGATGGACTTACAAGGCGAGTGGCCACGTCGAGGCCAAATCGGACGCGTCGGATACTCACCACGGAGGCTGGGTAATGTCCCAGACCCACCATCTACACTGCGCAATCCCTTCCGAATCTGAAGATGTCCCTTCCGTGGAAGGATGTCTATCAAACATGGGAAAACTGTTCACTGTCTTATTACACACAGGCATGGGGGATACGATTGTGCAGGTAAGAGACTTTATAAGTGACGAGGGTTTGGACGTTGTTCAAACGCCAAACAATAATCCTTGTAACTTAGTGTCTCACTATGCCGAATGGGCAACATCACTTGGCACGCTTTCGTGGGAAAAAAGTGAGACGCTCTTTGACAGACTGGTTCACGTATCTATTCGACGAGAAACCCTCCCCACTTCGTGGGAGTCGGGGATGAATCGATGACATCCTCTCATCCGACTCAGACTCCAGGATTGACAGAATCGTGCTCAAGAAGAGCGCGAAGCTTGGCAAGGATCTCCTGACGAAAATGGCACTTTCCGTAACTTCCCGTGCGTACGCGATCTGCATGGTACGTCTTGTTCCTTAGGTTTACATTGCGCTCAAACACATTTCTAGCCGCGCGAGTCCCTTGCCAACAAGAACTACACACTTCGCAATGTACCCCATGTGGGATGGGGGAATTGATGGACTGGGTTTAAGACGGCGTTAGCGTCAATATGAGTGAAAGGCTTTCACCTTCTCAGCATCAAGGAGTGCTGCGTCCCAATGTCCTAGGCGAGCCAGGACAAGAGCTCGACTGGCGAGTACATGATCGACTGTATCGTTGGTCATTGATTGATGCAATATTGGGTGAGAACGAGGGCACGGACGACTTGTCATCAATCCCCTCAGTCATGGTCTTGGGTACACTCCCAACAGCCTGTCGATGGAGAAGAAAGTCAATCCAGGGGTGGACAAGGCATAGAGAACCGAGTTGGGAGATATCTTCTTTGCTTTGAATCTCCACGATACCCATTCTGGGACACCGATACTTGCAAGTTTGAACGCGGGACATGGGAGTTTCATTCGGAGACCTGAAAATGACGGCACGGGGAGCTCATTGACTCGGTCGTACAATCGCGTAAGCGAGGTGAGATTGAGAGAACGCAATCTGGCAATGGTGGCCATCATTTGAACGTCGGAGACGGGTGATGGCACATGGGAAGAGGGAAGCTGGCTAGAGTCGGTAATACTGGATGGAAGGCAGCTATTATAGCTGCCGGATCTCCCTGTCCACGCAAGGATGCTCGCGTCTCCTGAACCCGTGAGTAGCTGCGCGGAGGGCCGACCGGGTGCTTTGTCCCCCACGCTGTATGTGATGGGTAGTGACAAAGAGAATATGCCAAGCAACGAGTAGGCCGCGTCCTCGACACATGTTGTCTGGCGCGTGGATCCAAACCGATTTTTTTTCGCGTATGTCGTCTAAGCCAGGACGGAGTGCCATCAACGCCTGGGTTGAGATACCCGTAGCCTTCTCCATCTCCGAGATGACTTCGAGGGACTCCTTGTAATTATACATAGTGAGACCCAAGTAATCCTCGGTGTAGATTTGGACAACTTTCGACGCATGGTATTCATGTAGTGTCTACGCTCGCTTGTTCCATATGTTCTCCGTCAGCCTGCTGGCCACCCCACGGAGGAAGACAAGCGTCATCGCAGAGGGTTCGTACCATTTAAACATGCCAACTAACGCTTCTTGGATAACGAAATGACCCCTTTGTTGATACAGCACGTGTCGCTCCAAGCCCATTTGAATCCGACCTCTCGCATGATCTTGCAAAACATCTGAAGCTTCTCGTGAGCGGGGGATGCCTCAAGATCATATTCCAGAACTTTGATGACCTTTCAAAAAGAGGTTCATTTTCCTCCCACTTGTGCGAGAATGTAGCGTAGCGAAAGTATGTTTGAACTTTCCGTTCGACATAGGGGTGGTGGATGCGTGTGGTAATGGATGAGATGAACTCCGTATAGGTCGGCGTCTTCTCGAAAGCAGAAGCCTGCTCCGATTTGTCGCATAGAAACCATGAATTGTATCAATGAGCACTAGTGGAGAGTCACGAAGCGTATCCTCTCTTCTGTTCCGGCCAGACATAACTGTGGGATCATTCTACAAAAGGGTGTGGACGAAAGAATATGCGTATGACTTGATTATCCTCACCACGAATATCTGGATCAGACGATTCCGAAATCTTTAAAAGCATGGTCTCATAAGCATCTATTGCATCGTGATGGCCTCCTTTACAATGCAAAGCAGCATGTCGCCTTTCGTAACCTAACGGAGAATCGGAGCTAAGCCTGATCACCTGATGAAGGTGAGCATGAGCAAGTATCTGCCGATTTTCGGCCTTACATCTAGCGGCAGTTATCTTGAGAGAATGTGATTGAAGGTATTTGACCGCCGTGCCGTAGGCTGAGGCCAATTTGGGTGTGTCGAGTTGTGTTGAGGTGTCTGATAGGCAGCACCTAGAGATGATCGATGATGGCGGTTAGGCAGAACCACGCGTTGTCGCACGTCGGGGCACACGAACAGGAGCTGAGTCACAGGTTAGTTGAACGAGTCGCGACCTGGTGGTCGTGTTGCTCGTTGTTTACCACTGGTCGCCGAGCTTCATATGGTCAGGCAACTTTTGGGTGAGGGCGGCCAAACCCCTCACATTCTAGCACCTCATCATCCCCGACCCTGCCCTGACCTGGACATCGATCTCGTCTCTGTGAGACGCCCCGCACACGCCATGCGCGTAGCGAAACCATTCACGCTTGGACTCGGACTCAGCGTTGGCGCCACGCTCCCTGCGCAACTGACACCGCCGTGTGCGTGTCATTGTGCAGCACCTCATGCGGACACACCTGCGTCCTCGCGTTTCTTTGTCGTATGCTTTGAGCGCAGGGTGTGTGGAAGCGCTTGTGGTGTCGCCGCATACGCTCATTCCCACTGCGAGCAACCCGCTGCTCGCACTTCCCCCGCCCTACTTTGACACGCCCAACCAGGTGCAGGATGCTGGGTTTGGTTGTGCGTTCCTCGGCCCACCTGCAATCCTGCCACCATCACGCCTTCTTCTGCTCTTCGTTCATGTCCTTCAAAGGGCTCTCTCTCCTCCCCCTTCCATGCGCGTCTCATCCCCTCGACAGCGATCCACGAGTACGACGCAAAGCTCTTGTTGGCTTACTGGCTCGAGCGCGCGCCTGCCACGCACCCCAACTTTGCGCCTGCTCCAAACTCCCCGCTCGTCTTCCACTCTCCCAAGGTTGCCCAGATCCAATGGGATCTCAGCAGAGGCATACGTCTGCATCACTTCTCGGACACCATCCTCTTCTCGCCCACAGGTGGTAGTCGACTACTACCATTCCACTGATGACTTGTACACACAATCGCTTCTTAAGATGGGCAACGACGAGTTCTTCCCCAGTACTTGGACTACACTCACTCAATGAACTCATCCCATTCTCACATACCCTCTTCAACATTGCATTCACAACAAACTTAGTAAGTGATTATTGTCTGACTCGCTGTCTACATGAGTTGATGGACGTGATATCAATCAGTCTCCGGAATTAGGCACAAATATCTACGTGTCGAGCTCGTCAAGGAATATGTTCGCAAGAACTTCCCTTCTCACTCTTTGCTCGACTATGCATTGGCCGTTCCAGAAGGTGACGACAACAAAGGACACCGCGAGTGTTATCTTTTCACCAGGGCACGGAAACACGTTACTGAAATGTCCTACCTTAGTTAATCCTGAACGTCGATGGTTGCATTGCTGTTTGCTTTGTCGATCCTCTTCGTGACTCTGGTGCGTTCACCCTCGACGAAGCTAGTATATCAAGGTTTGGAACGCCCTCCTGTTTTAACATTCATGGGTTGACACGCGTTTAGATCGGTACTCTTAACGGTTTGTTCGTGCTCGGTCGGTCGGTCGGTTTCATTGGACACCACCTTGATCAAAAGAGATTGCGCGCACTGCTGTACCGACACCCTACTGACGATTTCTTTATCAACATGGTCGACTTGTCTCAGCCAAGGGTGGTGGCATAAAGTGGCATGCACAACGTGAGCAGTATTGTAGATGCTTTATTGATATGAGACCATAAGTCCCGTGTTGTAATACCTACACTTTTTCTCTGGTCCGCGCTGTTTTCGATGTCGGGCTGTTTTCGATGTCGGTGTAATATATCACCAGTCCTTCCCGCCGTGCACCAGTCGTGACTCGTCCCCGTGTTCACACATGTCATTGCTAGGGCATACCGTCGCCCACCACTTGTCGTCCACTCCTCTGAACTTTTCCGCGGTTGCCACTATTCATATGTTAGTATCCTATTCTGGTACGTCAACATTATGTCAAGCAGTACTTATTTGTATTACATGGCGAACAAGAGAAAACAAAGCTTAAGGTAGACGAATTATTTTAGGGTATTTACGCAGGGTCTATCACCTGACGTCGCGCGGTGTGCGTTCCATTCCATTGAAGGCATCGACAGCACATTCAGAATATGTCACACGGTATCTCTTGTCATCTACCATGCGATCAGCCCATCAGACCACGCAAGTGCAAACGACAGAATCACTGCGTACCAAGCCTTGGTAGCGTATTGAATGTGTCGTTCTCCAGAGGCACCACGGGCCAGTGCTGGTTGGGGAGAACGCTTCTGCTCACCCGAGAGGACTTGTCGCCTAAGTAGAGAGGTGGGTCAAGGCGTATGAACTGAATCAAAAACATCTGGTAAGCCAAGAGATCAGGAACGACTTTCAAAAAAGACAAAGATTGGGGCCAGTCTCACAGTGATGTTGTTCCTCGGTCAAATTCTGTTGTTTGAGATTATGTATCGGTCCAGAAAACGAGGGCATAAAGTCTTGTGCATATATTTGATGTTGAAAATGTACATGCTCCTTTGATATTATGTCTTGTGCCCGTTGAGCAGACGACGGTGCATAATATTAATTCCCCAAAAGCATGGAACGGGTGCTGGGTTTCTACGCCTTGGGCCGTAAATAAGGTCGGGTCATCTACATCGGAAGTTGGTGAGGGAATGACAGGATCGTTGGTCGAGCGTGGATGGTTAGGGGAAACGGATGTGTTGTTATAGCTTGGGTATACGATAAATGGATCAAGGAGATCTCCCAGAAAGAGTGTCGAGAAGATGCTTCGAGACGGGACAGAGCCCGGAGATCCTGTGTCGCTCGCTGAGCCCGAACAGAAGTGGTCTGACAATGAATGCGCCGATAATGCATCCGAGTTAGCACAGGATGGTGCGGCAGCCCAGTGGCAGTCCCCTTTGGCCTGTTGATTGATCGTTAAATAATCCGCGGGAATGTACGGTTTCGGAGATGGCGAAGAAGCAGGGCGCGGAGGTGAAGGGACCGGATCTTGAGAATCCGAGGTTTGCTCAACAGTCGTGGCTGACAGTGTCGGCACTCTACCCATTACGGACGGCCTAGAAGACCGAGCGACAAACACACATTCTTTCCCACGTGCCTGGCATTTGCTGCATGGTCTCTGCAAATCACACTTCACTTTGGAGTCGGCACAAGCCTGACAACACTGTCGCCTCGTGCGGTTGGCATGGGATCTAGAACCATGGGTGAGATCTCAGCGGGAATGGCGCGGGAGAGAGATAACCGGAAAAGACGAAACACCTGCGAAACACCGCATGTTTTCTTATGTCGGGTCAACAAATCGCTGCGCGTGAACTGCGCATCACAGGTCTGTAAGGATTCAATTATTAACATACAGGATCGAAGAAATATTTTCCTGGGTGCTTACATCACACCGATGGGAGCTGTCCCCAGTGTCTGTTGGTCCATTCAGTGAGTTTGGTCATGGGGTAATCAAGTCAAGACCTACGTGTACGCAAGTGACGATTGAGATGAGTGGTACGGGTGAATTTGGCGGGACAACAAGGGCAAAGTTTTGTTTGAGGAAGAACAGGTATATTCCCTTTGTGCGAGCGCATCTTGGACACGGCGCCGTCTTTTCTGTACTCGATGACAGACAGAGTTTGTTGTACCGTACCAGAGGACACGGTGGGCTCTGCGCGGCGACGGGAAGACGTGGACCCGGGGGCCATGGTGTTGCCAGGGAAGGAGAGGGGGTCTTCAACACTCGAGAGTCAATCGGCGGTCATATTTCAGGCTGGATGGAAACGCTTTATACAACTGACAAGTCGAGGGACCCTGCAACTCTGATACGGTGAATAGCATCTGCAGGGTCCTTCATAGTAGAAAACGGGGATGTTTTGAGGCCGTTTTGAGTGCCATTTTGAACTTTGACGCGTGGCCGCTCGCCGAAAACACGCTGGGTTGATTACCAATCTGAGATCAGGCCCTTTCCACAACCTTGAACACTGCCTGTTGGGAGAAAAACAAGTGGACCAAACGACCACTCAAGATCGTGGAGAATCGTTGGACAAAATAGCTGTCCCAAGGCTTCAGAATCAAGCCCACCACGCTATTGCTCATAGCCGTGCTGGCAGCCGTGGCCACAGTTACGTCTAAATTACCAAGTAGTATCGCCAATTACAACACTCATATCTATCCCACCAATCCTCCACCATGTTTTCAACCATCTTCACCTCATCATGCCGATGACTGAAGCTCCTGCCCAAGTGCCCACTGCACAGCCTGTTCCACGTCCTCGACCTCATGTGTAGGACTGGTCTCTGACGAGGGTCGTAGACACCTGTTCTAACCAAAACGTACTTCCAACGTGCAGGGTTCGCCCCTGCAATATCTGATTCTGGATTGTCTGAGGAACATAACATGAATTCGCTGCCGCCATGTGGGGGGCTCGCGACCTACCTTCAACCATGTACCTGTCGAACAAACCACACAATTGTCAGCCCGTGCAGGAATATCAGATTGCTCTTGTTTGCACGAACACCAAGCCAACAGATGATTTTTCCAGCAACTGTCCCCACAACACCTGCTCTGCTCTGCGAATGCGGAATCGTTGTTTATGAGGACGCCAGATAGGATTTCTCTACCTTGAAAACGGTTTGGAACGCTCCTTGGCCAAGCCGAGGTCTGTCAAAATCAGATTTATATAAAAGATCTGGGTTGCAGAGCACAAGATCATCTGCCTCTCGCTTATGATCTGGCAAGTGAGGACCGCCAACAATGCCGCCTGATTGGATGTCAAGAGCCCAGTTTCCAGGATCATAAAAAACGATGGCGGCGATGTGAGTTTTGGAAAAATTAGTCATTTAAATAAGCACCAAATGTGAATCGACCGGAATGCCAGCAAGCAGACTAACCTTGATTGAATCCCGACCATAAGACTGTGAAATGGCCACACACTGTTGCTCGTTTGAGAAACTGTCGGGAACCGAACGGTGGTATAAACGTGCTTGAAGCCATAACTATTATCGAGATCAGAACTATATGTTAGCATTTCACAACAGAGAATTATTCTTCGGCAACCTTACTGTAAAAGGGTGTCACCCTTTCCGCAGAGCACCAGCACTGGTAGATCAGTATACTTGTACACAACAGATTTTGACACGGTGTGCGCCTGAATATAGCGGTCCAGATCGATCTGTGTGAAATGTCTCGCCGTGAGTGACACAGGTTGTATTGCACCGCAGATCTCGCTTTGATTCCCAGCTGTTGACTGAGTTTGTGGCAGCGCGTTGACTCGCTCACGCCACCGCCGTTAGTTAACTGAAGGATGATTGAGTTTGATGAGAAGTGGAAAACATGAGGTATCATTTACCAAAATGTAGGGTACTTTACTGAGAAAGCGATCAGAACGCAGGAAGAGCGGTGGAGTGGAAACAAAAACATACATGCCGAATTGGTTGTTACCATCCAGGATCGACAATGCCCGCTTTGCAGCGGGTAGGGCATTGTCACCAGGTTCCAAGAAAACCTGAGGATGTCATTGACAATATCAAACACGAACGCCAACGGCGGGGGCAGCCTTGTGAGCTTTTGAAACGGTAAAAGTATGAGAATGAAGTGAAACATCATAAAAGATAGCACGCGTTGTGGAGACTTACCTGTGCAATGTCGTACAAAAGAGTTGAATGGAATGACATTGACGTACTTTGAGCACATGTGCCTCTGCAAACACAGGGTGCTCAGCGGGCGCATCATGATTCTAGACTCCTCGGTATGTTGCGTGAGTCAAGGAACGACGTGTATTACTGGGGTAGCAATGGCTGGGGCCTATCCGTTGGCCAGTGGCTGCGTGTTGAACATGCTCAACCGAGTTTGTAGCACTCGCGAAGTTGTTCGATTTCCCAGCGCCACCAACTTCTTACAAAGTACATAGTAATACTTCGACGGACAATCACGCTGAAAGACCCAGAAACCGCTTCTATATTTCGTAAGTTCCTTTTGCCAGTCCTTACCTTACGTATTGTTCCTGCTGGTCAAACACTGGTTATATATTACATGACCAGTCGACCGCTCGCGCACCTGAACTTTCACCCCACTTCCCTTTGGCACCATTGGTATATGTTCCGAACCTTTAGAGACCTTGCACCCAACCAGCCACTCACAATGTGTCCATTCGCCATATCCCGATTTGACGAGGTGCTGGCGACGTTATCGTACCATCAAGAAATCGTATCCCTGTGCTGGTTTTCCTGGGCGAGATAGGCATGGGCCCGTCTGAACCTACAGTCCGTGAACATGCGCCACGTTGCGGTGCGTGTGATGATGATCCAGATCACGCTCCAAGGAATGGCCTCTGCTTTCAAGGGCCCTGGGATGACGAAGCAGAGACGGTGGTCCCGCACTCCGTTGCTACTGTCTGAAGAAATCTTTGGTGCTCGTATGAAAGGTGCCAGTAAGGGTACTAAAGCTAAATCACAACTGGAGAACGAGCAAGATGACATCATCACAATGCACCCGGGTTTAACCCGTACCCACCACTATGTATATATAACCCGGGTTGGGTATGGTCGTTGTTGGGACAGATCCCAAACCCGCGTGGTCATACCCGGGCAGCACCTGGGTATACCCATCTTAGGCCCTAATGTAACCTAATCGGCCTCCCTCGCTCCTTCCTTTTTTGTCTAACCACCGCCGCGAACTCAAAATTTTATTGCATAATCTCAAGGTTTTCGCACAGCGCTGTAAATTATTATTACTTACTTTCCTAGACACCATTGACACGGGGTTCAGAATGACACACGAATTTTCTTCTGGACTAGCTCTGGCGAGATCAAGTATGGGGTGGTACAAGGCACAAGCCAGCTTGCCGACAAGTGAGTACTCAGCCCGTTATCACAGTGTTCAAACAGTCGAGTAACGGTAGGTAAATTACTGGTGATTTACATAGGTCAATCAGCCGTGTACTATACACAACACTTGCGTCGTGCCCCTTATGTAACTAGCCTTGCCGCTGAACTTGTGTTCAATGACGTGTATATAAACCCACCCAAGGCCAATCTGAGTCGCCACCCCCCCTCCACAGCCATGCAAGTTCCAAGCGCAGCTCACCTTGCCGCGTTCCAGCTGCAGTCTGCATTCCAGGATCACCTACAACCTGAGCCATTTGCCTGCTTCCTCAACCGATCTTCCATCTACTTGCTGAAGCAACTCTAGAAACCAGCCCTGGTTAGGAGACAGTCGTCGAGTACAACAGAAGGGTGAGAGAGTGTGGTGAATCGTCTCCTAGAGGAAACCCAACCAACTGATACAACTCATGGGAGATAACG
>JBBPQH010000620.1:0-14606 GCA_038092475.1 Boletus tomentosulus | reverse complement strand
CCCGAAACTTCGCAATGCCAATGCCTCCTGGACCCCGACCTATATGATGTGACGAGTCTCGCGCTGAACTTTGAGGACTACTTCTCCAGTTGTTATCGCAACCTGAAGCTTAGGCAGCACCTCACTCGTGTTCAGAACCTTCTGAAAGGCGTACGCTCCCAAGCCATTCCGAGTATTCAGTATTCGTTCCACCCCTCGCAAAACATTCCCTCTCGAGTCTCCTGGTCACCTACGGTGCACCAACTACTAACCAGGCCTACGCCAACAATACGAGCTCATGATAAATTGCCTCAGTATTCGACCGAGGGTCGGAATACCTCGTCTCCTAATTCTGCACCATTGCACCAGCTGATTTCTATGGCTGAGGCGGACGCAACAAACTTATTTCAGGTCAATTATGCATCAGCTCTTCGCACCAGTGCAAAGAGCCTTGAGAAAGACAAGTCCATTGTGGCCCATGGAACGACAAAGATACCTACCCCCAAGAGACTCAAGAAGCACTATGCTGCGTGTCGAGCGAGATACGTTCAAGCTCTGAAACATCTTAAGCACAGTCTAGGTCCGAAGGATCACGCTGAACGCGCACTCGGACAGTCTGGTCAATGGCCGCGCGTCACCGTGCATGCTCTTTTCCAGCTTCTGGCCTCGAACTCGCCGATCGTCCTTTCTAGTGATTGGAAAAAGTACCTCACAAGGCTGGCATTGCTCATGCTCGAACTTCAGCGCGCTCGAAGGCTGCTTCGACTCTTCCTGGACGACCTTCATGAAGAGTTTTTCAAGGAATCCGAGAACGAAGGGTGTGATGGATGGGCTGCCGACGAGCATCCGGATTGGTTGTTAATTCAGGTATGTTTTCTGTGTTATGGATACAGACAGCCTGCTGAATTCATGCATTTCGTCCGTGTCAGCTCCAAGGCAACCTTTTGATCCGTCGCGTTCAGGTAGACGTTGCTAACGAGATGATATCACCACGCTCCGGCAAGAATACGGCTATGCAACTCAACATGGGCGAAGGGAAATCGTCCGTGATCGTGCCCATTTCTGCTGCTGTTCTCGCCGATGGAGATCAAGTAGTCCGTGTCATTGTCCCAAAGGCATTGACGTCCCAAATGTTTCAACTCCTTGTGGATCGCCTCGGTGGACTCGCCAACAGGCGAATATACTTCCTCCCGTTCTCTCGTTCGGTCGAAACGACTCCTGAGCGAATAGCCATCTTCCGCGAGGTTGTGGCAGAATGCATGAACAATCGCGGTATCCTCGTCGTCCAGCCAGAGCATGTCTTATCCCTGAAGTTGGTCACCGTCGAGAAGCAGTTGCCCCAATCGCAAGACATTGCAGTGTCATCCCAATTGCTGGAACTTCAAAAATGGGTCCATTCTCGTTCACGGGACATCTTGGATGAAAGTGACGAGATCCTTCACGTCCGCTATGAGCTCGTCTATACCATCGGCAATCAGCAACACATGGAAGGCTTCCCTGAAAGATGGACGACCACGCAACAAATTCTCGGCCTCGTGAACAAACATGCGTTTTCTCTTCGAGAACTTGACCCGCTTGGAGTGGAGTACGAGAGCGGACCCTCTGGATCATTCTCCCATCTACGTATCTTGCAAGCAGACACTGCTGGCCGAGCGTTGATATCCTGGCTAGTGAAAGACATAATGGAGGGCCATCTCCTAAACTTCAGCTTTGGGCAGCTCTCCTCAGAGTTGAGGGGTGCCATTCGGAGCTTCATATTGTACGAGCGTGTCTCCCACGCAAAAACGCAATTGGTCGAGGAGTTCGCTCGGGAATCTTCTCTATGGGGAGGACTGCTACTTTTGCGTGGTCTCTTGGCCAGTGGCATTCTCTTGTTTGCTTTCCGAGAACGCCGATGGCGGGTAGACTACGGTCTTGCCCCGACGCGTACCATGCTTGCGGTCCCATACAGGGCAAAAGATGTCCCTGCACAAAGGGCCGAGTTTGGACACCCTGACGTCGCCATCATCCTGACCTGCCTGTCCTACTACTATGGTGGGCTCAACGAAGAACAACTAAAGGCATCCTTTGAAATCTTACTCAAGCAGGACGATCCATCTGTGGATTACGACCTCTGGATCCGGGAGTGTTCCTCTGTGCCGGAATCTTTGCACACTCTGAGCGGGATCAACATCAAGTCGTCAGAACAGTGGCGCAAGGTCTTGCTTCCTCTATTCTCCCGGAACAAAGCTACAATCGATTTTTACCTTGCGAAAGTTGTGTTCCCAAGGGAAGCCAAGGAGTTTCCCTCGAAACTATCGTGTTCTGGGTGGGATTTGGCAGAGCAGCGGGATCGATTGCTGACGGGTGAGTAATGAGAATCCTTGCGTTGTTGTTCTTGCCTAAAAAACGATGTGCAAGGTTTTTCTGGGACCAATGATGGTCAATATCTCTTGCCCTTGGGCATCACTCAGCACGATCCGGACCATCAGCGCGGAACCAATGCCAAAGTTATGGCGTATCTACTTCAGCCAGAGAACAACCATTACCTGTGCACAACACCCCAGGGTGGCACACGCCGAACGACTCGTCAATTCCTTGATATTCTGGCTAAGCAGAGGCCCGAGATCCGTGTGCTGCTGGATGTCGGCGCCCAAATGTTGGATCTTCAAAACCGCGAACTAGCTGAAGCGTGGCTCGCTGTCAGCCCTACTGCGTCTGCAGCGATTTATTTCAGTGAGGATGATGAGTTGACTGTGCTCACGCGAGACGGTGGCACGCAGCTGCTTTTATCGTCGCCTTTTGCACAGCAGCTGGACCAATGTGTTATCTACCTCGACGACGTTCATACGCGTGGTACCGACATCAACTTTCCTAGCAAATTTCGCGCAGCTGTCACCTTGGGTCCTGGGGTTACCAAAGATCGTTTGGCTCAGGGTATGTGTATCTAGCACGACGGAGTCCGTGGATCTCACTGTCCGTCACCTGTAGGTTGCATGCGGATGCGCAAGCTCGGTCATGGCCATTCCATCATGTTTTTTGCCCCTCTCGAGGTTGACCGACGTATTCGCCATGTGGCGGGCAAAGGTCGCTTGAGCAACGTCAGCGCCATGGATATCTTGCAGTGGGCGATATGGGAGACTTGTGATGACATTCAGCAACGGATGCCTCATTGGGCACAACAAGGGATGAACCACCTAATCCGACACGGCGTTTGGTCCAGCTTCAGTAACGGCAAGCTGAGTTCAAAGCAGTTGTCATACGTGTGGCTCCAGCCGGAAGCAAAGAGGCTGGAAGATCTCTATGGGCCCCGCAACACGTCGAACTCTGCCTTCCTGACGAGTCCAGACATTCATCGACGTTGCCATGAACTCGGAGTTTCGTCGCTTGCTCGTGCTTTGAGCATGGATGAAGAACAGGAACGCGAGGTCGTCCATGAGGCTGAACGCGAACGACAGGTAGAACGCCCTCCAAAGGTACCCCCGGCTATTCATTCGATGCATCAAGATGTCGCAGCCTTTGTAAAGACAGGCGTTATTCCGCCAAATTCCAAAGCCTTCCGTCCCGCCTTCAAATCGCTCGATAATACTTCTGCAGCTACCCATGAAGCACACATTTGGAGTTCATCTATATTAGTGACAACCGACTTTGAGAATACGGTGAATTCATCGAAAGGGGTGGGCGAGTACTTGCGCCCTGTCCAGTGGGTTGTTTCTGGGAAAGGGGCTCAGAAGGGAGTCTTCGTCGTCCTAAGCCCTTATGAGGCCGACTACTTGATGCTGCATATCAGGTCAAGCAACCATGTTCACCTTCATCTGTACACCCCCCGGGTCTTCAAGTCCATGAAATTATGCGACGATCTTGGTTTGTACAGCGTCCCCGTGGTGCGCACTGGGTGGACTGCCCCACCGCTTCTCATGGATCAGCTCAACATGTTTGCTGGGCAGCTGTACCTGAAGGACTATGAGACTTACATCCGGTTGTGTCGCTTCCTGTGCGTGTACGCGGGAGACCTGGAGGGCGACGAGGGCATCGAGGCAGGAAGCGACGGGTTCATCGCACCGAAGAATCGGCCAAACTTGCAGCTGCAGGCCGGCGCACACACGTTCCAAACCTCGCCGTTGGATTCGCTCAAGGTGTTGGTGGGTCTGCGTAGGAAGGGCGTGCACTTCGCACCGACGCACGTGGGGAAACTGCTTGATGGACGGCCGCTCTCTGAAAGCGATTTTCAAGTCGGTTGTGATGATGTGCGTTTCGGTTTATTTCTTGTCATCCGAGGGTGAAAGTTGATGGTGAATCGTATGTACAGAACATCAAAGACCAGTAGTGCGCGATGTCGACGATGGGTAAAGTGGGCTGTGTTCAGTGCATCACTTGTATGCACGGACCGTTGTAACAAAGGTTCATCGGTACAGAAAATAGACAAATGGTACAAGGAATATATGATATTTCCCACATTATCTCACTCTACAATCCAATACTTATTACAAACATTCATGTACCGTCCGATACATCAAATTTAACCTCCAATTGTGAATTCGGTCAGGCTTGTCACTACCCGGAGCTTGATATTGGGTGCCACTCTATCAGCTGACTAATCGCACACCTTGGCATCCAACCGCCCACCATGTCCATGGAAGAGAGCATCTCCCTCCAAGAGACCAACAAAATCCGCATATCTCTCGGTCTCAAACCACTCACAGAAGACGCAGAACCAGAACACGATGCAGACAAACAAGCAGCACAGAACTATTCCCTACAGCGCGAACGCGAGGCGAAAGAGCGCGAGTCAAAGTAATGTCGTCTTTCCTCACCAGCGCCGGATTGTTTTCCTGATGCCCGCTTCTTTTTTCTAGGAAGTTATTTGACAAAATTGCCAAGTGAGTTCTTGCCCGTCATCTTTCACTTTCTTTCTCAAGCACACTCCCAACCTAGGGTGAGGAATCGACGAGAACTCAACGCCTCCCTGACCGGTACAACTCTCGGTGATCCCGATGACGAAGCAGAGGGCACCCTCAAGTGGATCAAGAAAGCGAAGAAGCGCGAGAAGGAACTCGCGCATAAGCGGCAGTTGGAGCTCGAGAATATGGACAAGATATTTCAAGGGGATGAATACACCGAGAGTACGTATCCCACCATTCACTCACCTCCATTCCATTTTTGACGCTCTGTTTCAGAGGATCTTGAAGGTCTAAAGATCAGCCACGACCTCGACGAGCTAGCGGATGGCGACGCCCGCATACTTACGTTGAAAGACAGTCGCATCCTCGATAACGAAGGTAGTCTCTCTGGTTCCTCCTTTTCCGCTTTCTTACAGATACTTGCAGAGGATGAGCTACAAAATGTGGAAATGGCCGAAGCGGAGCGCGTCAAGAAAAATAAGGAGCTCAAGATTAAACGCCGTGACTACACTGGTTTCGATGACGAAGAGTTCGAAGAAGGAAAGCAGGGTATGAAACGCTCTGTTTTGGCGAAATACGACGAGCTTTTGGAAGGTGCACGCGAAACGGTAGGCCATACTGGCGTTCGTTATCGGTCTGTAACTTAAGTGCATCGCAGGGTTTCCGGTTGGGCGGTTCGACAAAGTCTGCTGCAGTCGAACGGTTTGAAACAGAGGAGGGTACTATGTCGGTAAATCGTGCCTTGTTGTCGATAGACTATGCCAGTACGTTGTACCTCGTCATAGCCTTGGGTCCTTCTGACACGTGTTGCAGAGAATCTGGAGATACATGACTACCTTCGTGAAGGGGATGTAGGCTTCAAGAAACCCAAGGTAAACTTATACGCTGTCCCATATATGCGATTGCTAATCTCCACTCGTCCCCTAGACTAAAAAGAAGCACTCCTCCCGACGGGTTCCTATCGATGACGAGATGCTTGGCGGCGACGACGTGGATCAGATGGAAGTGGATCAGAAGCCTGTCGCCCCTAGGACACGTGAGTTAGACGCCAATTTTGTGGATGACGATGAACTACAAGCTGCTCTGGCTCGTCAAAGAAGAGCCAAGATCCACAAAACGAAAAAGCTGTCTCCCGAAGAAGTCGCACGTAAAAGTAGGTGCATGGTCCCCTTTGTGCGTGACCTGTTCTTATCTTTTTTTCCAGTCGCTGCAGATCGCGCTCGGGAGCATTTGTCCCACGCCGAGGACGTCATCAAGGTAGAAGAGGAACAGGAAGAGGACGCCGAATCTGGTCTGACGTTTGACGATACGTCTGAATTCGTTCGCGCCATTTCGTACAACCCTACAGCAGTTAAAGTAGAGCAAGTCGAGCCCGCCGTGGCACAGCCACCCCCCAAGGCCCGATCGCCATCTCGAGATGTGTCGATGCCAGGCGATGAGGTTTTGGACGAAATCGAAGCAGGCGAGGTGGTGATGCAAGAGGAAAATGTGGAAGAAATGCTCGAAGCCATTGAGCAAGCTATTAAAGATACCGAGGCAGAAGAGCGCACTGCTGCGGAGAACGGCGAGGCTGGAGCAGCAGTTGGAACGTCCGGTGAGACTACCTATCGCTCAGGCATGGCCAACACGCTGTCTCTACTCCGTCAGCAAGGGCTGCTGGCGCAGGCGAACGCCGACCAAGTTGAACGTGAGAGAGTTCAACGACAACGCGATCTCTGGCTTGCAGATTACCGGCATATGTTGGCTCAGCGAGAGCTTGATAGGTTGCAGGCTCGTGGCGGCAACAGGGATCAGGCAACCCGAGAGTACGAGAACCGTGTCCGAGAGCAGCAGGAGGCGCGGTCCAATTTGGACCTATTCAAGAACTACAAGCCCGACATCAACATCGTTTACTACGATGAATTCGGTCGCTCTCTCACACCCAAGGAAGCTTGGAAAGCGTTGTCTCACAAGTTCCACGGCAAAGGCTCTGGGAAGATGAAGACTGAGAAGCGGTTAAAGAAGATCGCAGAAGAGAAAAAGAAGGAGGCCATGGCTAGTGGTGACACCCCTCTTAGCATGAACAGAGCATTCCAGATTCGACAGGAGAAGACTGGACAAGCCCATTTCGTATTATCTGTCGGAAACAGAGGGTATGTTTTCTTGTGGCTTCCAGTGGTATGGTGTGCTAAATTTTTGACTCAGTGCCGTGCCTCAAGCATCAGAATTCCTTGATCCCCAGCCACTGTCAAAGGGTAAGACGGAGAAAACGAAGAGCAAGAAAAAGGAGGCTGCGAAGGCCGCTGCTCCTCAGGTTCTGGATTCCACAGGGTTCATTACGTTGCCTGCTCCGCAAGTGAATGGCTCGCTCAATGCGAGTCCTGCACCTTCTGGTTTTTCATCCGTTATACCGACCAATGGTTCTGGGTCACCTGCACCTATGAAGCCTGGTTTCTCGCGTATATCTTCAGCCGTGGATACACCGCCTCAGAGTAGCACACCGGTCGCGAATGAGAGGACAAAGGTTGCATTTGGGTTTGGGGCTAAGAGGAAAGTTGCGGAAGATTTCCTTGATGAACCTGCAGCCAAGAGACGGTGACCTGATTGTTTGATTTTGCCACCACCGCCGCTATATTCCCTACCAGTGGTGTTTGCTCGATGTCTCACTCATTTTATTAGACCTTGCCGTTGAGATACGTTTGAGAATCTGAAACATTATGTACTGCGCCTGCCACTTGTCTCAGTGATGCCAGCAGGGCTCCATGATCAGTATCTGAGACCAAGATGATATGAATGGATCACTCCAATCATCCACGTTGGCGACAGCAAGGCTCTCGCTTGAAGACGCTTCGACTCAATTCGACTTTACGAGAGTGGCGGCGCCGACAATTCAGTGATGAAAGTTGTGAGTGAGTTGCAGGTCCCAGACTCGCCACAGTAAAGTGCCATTCAATATCAGGGTGCACGCACACCTCGTATCTGTTAGGAGGGCGTTGCGGTCGTACTCAGGGTCAAGTACGCGAGCCTATCTGTCAAAGTGCCATCGGCAAGTGCCAAGTGCCAGAGTGGACCCTTTTGACCTATAAAAATACTAGCATGAAATGGCCTACTACGACAAACATGGACCACCTCAACATTTACGCCTCCACACTCACCACCGTCGCTCTTTTCCTGTCTCTTTGGTTTTTCGCTAGGAAGAAGTTGAGCCCCCATCGACTTCCTCTCCCACCAGGCCCCAAAGGACTCCCCTTTCTTGGGAGCGCACTCGCGATCAACAGGCGCGAGCCATGGCTAACCTATACGGAATGGAAGAAAACATATGGTACGTGACGTTGCGGCCAAGGTCTGCTGTGCCGTTCTTCACTTGGAACACTAGGGGAAATCGTCTCATGCACACTATTGGGTCAAACCTATATCATTATCAACTCGGAGAGGGTCGCGAAAGCGCTACTTGACCAGCGTTCGATTATCTATTCTGACCGCCCAGTGATACGCACGTGCGAACTGTAAGGGCTTCTGTTCATCCGTCTACTTTGGCGCAATCCGACAAACGTGATCTCTGCAGGTTTGGCATAGAATTCAACACGGGGCATCTGTCCAGTAGCAGCGAAACTTGGAAATCCCACCGCACGATACTTCATCAAACCCTCAACAGTTCGGCTATTCTCCAGTATCGCGGCGCCGTGACTGAGAGGGCACGGGAGCTACTGGAGCAATTGCTGCAATCCCCAGAAGATTTTAACAGTCATTTGAGAACGTGAGTATATACTCTCATTCACGATGTGTCGTAATTCTCCTTGTCTAGATATGCCGCGTCAAATATCATGTCCATAACATATGGGTATAATGTGCTCCCTAAAGACGATCCCTTCGTAGCGCCGCTCGATGAAATACTGAAGATTACTACACTTACAACGCCCGAGAGAGCCATGTTGCTAAATCTTTTCCCCCAACGTGAGTCATAATTAGTGACCAAGATATTTATCTGACTTGATCTAGTTGTTCATCTCCCATCATGGTTTCCCGGTACTGAGCTCCTCCGATTAGCAGCACGGTGTAAGGAACTATCTCCCAAGGTCCGAGACGTTCCCTTTCAATTTGTCAAGGACTGCCTGGTGCGTATTATAACTCTTTGCTCCCTGGTCCGCATACTGACCCCATACAACAGGCGAGGGGTATTGCAAACGATTCCATGGTTGCGCAGCTTTTGACGAACGAAGATATTAAAACCGGCGATCGTGCGGCATATGAACAGAATATAAAGGACTGCGCAACGTCAAATTTCCTGGGTAAGAGACTATCGCATGTTTTCTATTCACCTGATGACGCTATTGTTCCCAAAGCCGGCATTGATACAGTGAGTTCAATTCTGCTCACACATTTAGAACGCGACCCCTGAACATCCTCATAGACTCGTTCGACATTAACTATACTCATAATGGCATTGATTCTATTCCCTGAAGTCCAGGACCGTGCACAGGCAGTAATAGATCGGGTAGTTGGAAGGGACAGACTACCAAATTTCAGTGATGCGCCATCCTTGCAGTATATTGACGCTCTTCTCCGGGAAACCCTGAGATGGGCTTCGCTTGTTCCAATGGGTACATCACATTTGAATGGTTCAATTTGCATGGATGCTGACTCGTCGGCCAGCTCTCCCGCATATGGTTACAAAGGATGATGTTTTCGAGCAACGGCTCATTCCCAAAGGTGAATGATCTTCTCCCAAGTGTCAATGCTTTCCCTGATCACTAGTCGCCAGGGGCCGTCATTATTCCAAATTCGTGGTATGTCTTCTTGTGGCTGTATTGAAAAGTGGCCTTGACTTGTTTTCCTCCAGGGCCATGACACGCGACGAAGAAAGGTTCCCAGATCCAACGACATTCAAACCAGAAAGACACTTGGACGCGGATGGAAATCTGCTTGAGGACGATTTGACCAACATAACGTTTGGTTACGGACGCAGGGTTTGTCCTGGGCGGTACCTTGCCAGGACCGCGAATTGGCTTGCGGCTGCGAGCATGGTTTCCGTGTTCAAGTTCAGCAAGGCGATCGGTCCTGCGGGGTATGAGATTGATATATTCCCCAAGTATACCGGCGGGGTTGCGCGGTTAGTTTTTATGGCTCTTGTTGTGGAGTTACTGATCGATGGGCTAGGCGAGCTGTTCCGTTTCCCTGTCGCATTACGCCGCGTTTTGAGGGGGCTGAGACACTTTCCAACAACTAGTGGGATGCGTGGTGATCGGATCGAGGATACTCTTTAAACTATATATGTTGACGGCGGCCGATAGGGAAGATGTGTTGCTGTACTTATTTGCCAAGTGACTGATTGGAAATTACAACTCGACCATGATTTCAACTATTCAGATCGGATCATCGACGAGTCATCAGGCCTCAGGATCATCATGGGAGGCTCTCATTTACAGTCGACTCCCTCATAACCCATACCTATCGGAATAGCCCAAAAAGTATGGGTTATGAGGGAGTATGGGTTATTGGACAGATGGGTTAGTGGTAAGCGCCCACTCGGTAGATACAAAAGTCTATGGGTTATGAGGGAGTCGACTGTACCACTGCGAATTGGCATGCTAACCCCCAAAAGATTTCTCTGGCTTGGCGACGCCATCATTCATGGCGGGATTTCCCTGATCAAGGATCATCGTGTCTTCTGTTGCTATTTTGTTACAGATCAGTACAAGCATTCTTATCGTCGTGGACAGGTAAGACAAGTTGCTTGTGCGTCCCATCCAAAATTGATCCAAAATGCCACTCGGCGTCGCGAAATACCCGTCACGATGCCGTAACAGGGCATCAAATAATCTCCGTATCTCCGTAATTCTTTGGACCGGCTTAGCATCTGAACCCAAACTATGCCAACTTGGTCTAACTTTCAGCCGGGTTCTTCACGCTCACCCATGCTGGCCGAATCTTTTGAAGCCAGGCATGGCGACCCTGTTTCAGGCGCTTTTGATCGGTACTCGTTCAGCCATTGGATCAAACGCCAATAGTGGCAATTAATTTTTGAATGTTATCGTCCCTGGCCCGCGTCAATGACATTCAAAAATTAACTGCACCAATCGGCATCGCCACAAACTCCTTTGTGTTAAAACGTCCATCCAACTTGGACGACCTCTAACTGCTTTCGCCAGTAAGCCCTCGCGTTGTTGACCCATTCGCAGTCATAACGCAGGTCGCTTATCATGGCTATCATTGGTTCCGGGTCCATCTACACCCTCGCTTTCGCTCTTTCTATTGGTTTTGCCTTCAGTGCATGGCGCCGTCACCGACTGAGGGGTGGCCTTCCTTTACCTCCTGGACCGACTGGCCTTCCTTTGGTCGGTAATGTTTTTGATATCAACTCTGCCCATCCTTGGTTATCATATGAAGAGTGGGGGAAGAAATATGGTCTGTTTGTATCGGCTTTTTGAGGGATGCTATGTCCTCATTGTCGGTTTTCCAGGCGACTTGGTATATATGAACATGATTGGCATAGATTTCATCATCATCAATAGCGCAAAAGTCGCGCGCGACTTGATGGATCGACGATCCACCATCTATTCTGAGAGGCCTTACTTGAAGGCAAACGAACTGTATCTCGCTCTCCTTGTTGACAGCCGGGTTAGGACGAGCTGACGCGCATGCATAGGTTTGGCATGGACTTCAACTCGGCACTTTTGCCGTATGGCAACCAGTGGAGACTACACCGGAAGTTGTTCAATGTCTCTCTCAACAAGGAAATCGCATGTCAGTACAAACCAATAGCCATCAGCAAGGCCCGTCAGCTTGTTGGGAACTTGCTCGATTCCCCTTTGCAATACGCTAGTCATTGCAGAACGTAGGTCGTCCATCTTGCGTGTTTGTGCGATGGCGTTGCTCAACGATCTGCAGCTTTGCAACTGCGACGAGCATGGCAGTGCTGTATGGATATGACGTTGCACCCAAGGACGACCCGTTTGTGGAAAAAATTGACCGACTGATCGGGTTGTTCTTGGACGCGCTTACACCTGAAAAGGCCGCGTTGTTCCTTGCCTTTCCGTTTTGTACGTTCAATGGACCGTTGTTGTATTATTGCGCTGACCATAGAATGGCCAGTGGCGTACATTCCATCCTGGCTGCCTGGAGGAGCATTCAAGCAGCGAGCCGCAGAATGTTGTACGCTCGCGAGTGAAGTATTATCCGGCCCCGTCAATTTTGTCATGGACAACATGGTAATTATCCTACCTACCTTTGATCTGACACGTGAGTAATAGCCAACCTGCTAGATCGAAGGGACGGCAAAAGAATCTATTGTTCACGCATTGCTCGAGGGAGAAAAGGCTGAAGCGGACAAAGATACCATCAAAGCCATGGCAACGTCTGCCTTCCTTGGTACGTCACTTTACCCTCTCCTTCGTTTTGCGCCAACTCATACCAATTTTGTAGGCGGCACGGAGACCGTGAGTAACTAATCGAACGCTCTTATTTAACTTGACAATTCTGTAGAGCGACTCAACACTGCGAGTGTTTGTCCTCGCCATGGTCCTCCATCCCGAGGTTCAGGTGAAGGCTTGGGAGGAGATTGACCAGGTTGTGGGCACTGATCGCCTTCCTGAGTTTGCTGACCGCCCGAATCTGCCCTATGTAGAGGCAATATACCTCGAGATATTCCGATGGCTACCCATAGTACCCAATGGTGAGCGGTTTGGCCGAGGGACACCCATCAGCGCTGAGCTACCTTTGAAGCACTCCCCCATCTGACCGCATCGAGTGATGTATATGAAGGCATGTACATCCCCAAAGGTGAGTTGAATGCAATCATCTACCACACGGCACGTCTTTAATCTGATCTCAGGCGCCATCGTGCTTACCAACATTTGGTGTGTATATCGTTTGTCGACTGACATCTTGACTGATCTCGAGCAGGGCGATGGGACACGACGAATCGCGGTATGATGAGCCGTTGGCATTCAAGCCTGAACGCCATCTCACGTCCGAAGGGACGATTGCACAAGGCACGGCGAATGACTCATTTGGTTTCGGCCGGTGTGTTACATGCTTGCAGTCACTCAAGTAGAGGGAACTAAGCGGTTTTCTAGACGCGCTTGTCCTGGAAAGCATCTGGCGGACCAGAACGTCTGGGCCGCTGTCGTGACTCTACTGGCGACCATGCGCTTTGAAAAAGTCCGCGATGAGTTTGGCAATGAGATCGAAGTCAAGGCAGAATTGACGAGTGGGCTTTCTACGTGAGGTGATCGTTGAGCTCAGTTTGGTCATCGCTAATCCCTTGTGATGACGACAGCGCTCCGAAACCGTTTGCGTGCTCTGTTACCCCGCGTTCTCCATGTGTTGCAAATCTTGTTCAAACGCGAAATGAATAGGGTCTTCAGGTTGGGTATTTGAGTTGGGAGAGTCGCATTACATCTACGGAGGTATTTAATGTGGTACACAGGGTTCTGAGGTATCGAGTGTAATTGGAGTTATATTGAGGTAATATATCTGGTCATGGACGTAAATTGCAATTCATCGTGCATGTTCTTTCTCTTTTGGAGGACCAAAGGCCATTCGGTAAAGTTCTGGCCCTTCTCGTATCAGAGCCTGAACACAAAATATATTAGTCTGTCAAAAAAAGTGTGGCAAGACTCACGATGATGACCTCGACAGCGATGAGGGCAATGATTACGAGTTCCATACGGTGCGCAGAGGACTAGGACACGCTCAGCACTCGTCAGCATGATGCAGCGAAGCGCACGTACCTCGGTGAGCAATTGTCTAAGTGTCGATTGAACCTGCATCAACAAAAGTCAACCTCTAATCCATCAACGGCAAGCGGCGCTCACCTCGGTCGCATAAGTAATCTTCTCATTGACAGCATGGGTTCGCGCCTTGACCTCGAGCGCGGCCGTGATCGATTTAAAAAACCCCTCGAGCTCAGGTTCTGCCCAGTACAGATCAGGCGTGTCGGAAAAGTTCTCGCGGTTGAGGTTGAGGCCCTGACGGAACTTCATCAGCACGCCGAGCTTCTTGATGAGCGCCTGGCGGCCGAGCCCGGGCTTGCCCGTCTTTTCGAGCGAGTGGGGGAGTTGGGCGACGGAAAAGAGGTACGAGTCGAGGGATTCTTCGAGCACGGAAAGCGTGGTAGAGCGGGAGAGCGCCTGGGAGTAAGCGTACCGCGCGAGGAGGGTCGACATGTCGAGCGAGGGGTTCGATGGCTCGAAAGAAGCGGCGTTGGAGGGATCTTGGAGCGGGGCAACGCGTCCGAGGATGATCAGGTCGCCCTGTATCCGCGTTTTCCTGGGGAAAAAAAAAACGGGGAGGTTAGTCCATCCGACAGCGAACGCCAAGTTAGGGCCGCACTCGTTTGGGTCTGTCACGAACTCGAGTTCCTCGGTCTCGGGATCTTGGAGCGAGCCGACCTCAGAGGGCGCCAGGATGTCTTTTGCAAATTGGCGGGCTTCGCTATCGTCGAGGCCCCAGCATACGAAGCTGCCGTTTCCAAAGACAAATATTTCGCCTTGGCCCCAACGTGGAATCCACCATGCATCGTGGAGTTTCTGGGAATCTGGTGTGAGGCGAGGACGAAGGCGAGCAGGATGATAGCGTTCCGCAGTCGCGAATGTGAGCACGGGTCGAATTGGGCTGCGAGTTGGAGTCGGATTTGAACGAATGGGAAGAGAGGCGGAGGCGGTGCGTCTGAGAGGAGTACTGGCTTTTGGTTTCTGCTTGAGTGTGTCGGATTCGGTGGAGAAGGGGCGCGAATGAAACGCGAAGGGAGACAGACGAGACACTAAT
>JBBPQH010000619.1:0-14614 GCA_038092475.1 Boletus tomentosulus | reverse complement strand
CACGTATGATGAAAGTGAGGAACAACATCATTCCAAACCCTAGTGCGAATATTGAGGAACTGTCCATGAGAGAAATTCGTGGACGACATCTGATCACGTACAAATACGAAGTTGGGGATCCGACCGAAGATGAAGAACGAAGTGCTGAAAGAAGGACGGCCGAGGAGGTGTGATAACTGGCAAGGGTAGTTGCGGTTGAGCGGCGTTTGCAGTTGGTGCGGTGGCATTTGGAGTAGGGGATGGTGCGCGTCGAGCCTGTTGGGCTGCTGCATCCTCTGGCGCCTGCACTTGGTTGATAAGGATTGCATGTTGCTATATTCAAAAATAGTGAGCTAAACGTCGAGCAAAAATTCTAACTTCATTTGGGTCGCTCACAGACTCGAGAGCAAACAAAATACAAGCCAAGAATGCGGGGGCGACGAGAGACATAGATGGCCGGCCGTTTGCTAAGATAGCAAAAGTAATGTGCCCAGCAAATGCCACAGCGTCAACGATAGCTTGAGTTAGGAAAGTCCACAGTGACAACCGCGTGAGCGCTGCGGGAGTGTGTGCTCGGTCGATTTGGCGGGATAACAAAACTACCAATATAAGATAGATGATGGCGGAAAAACTTGCATCTGATAATTGTGTACATTATAAGAAATACAAGGGAAACAAGAAGGAACGAACTCACAGTTGGTGACTTTGCGGAAGAACAATTGAAACCTACGTAGTTCCAACTGTCAGTGAATGGAAGGGGAAAAAACCGTCGCCTTTCGCACCTCAAGCCATTTGCATCACGGAGGTGATAAAGCAGGCCGCATTCTCGGCTCACCAGCATGCCATTCAACCTCAGCGGAGGCCGCTTCGTCGTCCAACTTCCAGTCGGCTTTTGAAGTTCATTTTCGAGGTCCTGCATGAGGTCCGGAGATACAGGAGAGGGTTCAATCTGAGCGTAAACCACAAATCCACAGCTTGTTTCTGGAAAACCACCTATGACGGTCATGGAGATCCCATAGTTATATAACAAGCGATATTGGCGTACTTGGGGTGGACTCTTGGTCGACAACACCAGTATCTATCATCTTCTTCACCTTCTTGATCCGGGAAAGCAGTTCGGGTCTAATGACCTGAGCCGTATCGTTCCGAACACTTTCCGGGACAATGCCGGGAAGATACCGAATATCGATGGTGCGCCTGACGAAATATTAGCAGAGTCGATCGAGAATAGAACACCTTTTGCGGATGCTTTAAAATTCCTCACCCATTCGCTTCAGCAAACCCATAGATGGAGCCATTTGACAGAAAATGAACACCGTCAAATTCTAGTCGCATCTCGTCCGCACTTGTTGGATCCGTAAAATCAAATCTTCCCTAGACAAAACCTCTTCAGAAAGCGCAAGGTGCAAAGATTCGCGAAGCCATCCCACATGAATCATGGCAATCTTCTCTGAAACGCCCTCCAGGTTCACGGGAGCATAGTCGACGACGCTCCATGACAAGTTCGTCGCCGCAGACCAATTCCAAGATCCCAACTTATCACTGAGCTCGGTTGTATTGGTATCCGACATGAAGGATTGCGCATGTGGCGTCCACGGAGCGTTGGTCGACTCTAGGCTGGAAGGCGTTATGTTATAAAAGTCAAGTGCGCCCCGTATGAACCCGGTCGTGTTCAAAAAGTAAGATTCATGGAGTCGATCCAGCTTGTGCCCATACGGCACAAATGATTGCGCGAGCAAAGGGAGCGCCGGTCGGTTCTCTGGCTACTTGTGCATCAGCATCATACCGCACGCTGCGCATTGATACTCACCATGGAAAAGTTGGAGCTCTCTCCATTCATCCACGCGGTAAAGTTGGATAGCTGGTCGTTCATGACCTGTAATGCGTCCTGGTAGTGACTCCGAGTAACGTACTCGTCGCTGCTGTGATTCGTGAGCATGAACAGTATAAATATTATGAATAGGAAAGAAGTAATAGAGCTCCGTTGTTGTTGTTGCGGCCGAGCATCATTGGGTGCGTTCGCATTCTCTCCATCGCGTTCCATGGCATCGAAGGTGGTCAAGTGGAACGCTGGATTCAGAAAGGCGGTGGGCAATATGAGTCACATGATTTGGACTTTGTCTATCAACGTCCACCATGGCTAAAGGATCTCCGGACAGCAAACGGTGGACACATTTTCATTCAGCGTTGCAGCTCGCTATCAACCGAGCCGCACACAAGTGGACGTAAGTCACTGCTTGTTCACCCCAACACCGACGCGCTATAACGCGACAGGTACGAAGACTTTCAGGAATGCTTTGCGTTATGGTGCAAGGAAGAACCTCATGGTGCGGAAGGCATTTTTAACACGATCTCACGACACATGGAGGACCAAATACACGTATGTGTCGCGATCTGGTCTTGTATGAACTGACAGGCAAGTATCAGGCGGGCTGTGAAACGCTCTTCAGGGAATTCAGTGTGCGAGAGAGCATCAACATTCTTCACAACGTGGCTACCGATGCGCGTGCGCGAAAACAACGAAGTGAAACTGGAGGGAAGGATATCTGGAGAGAGGATTTGGAACCGCACGCTGCAGTTCGCGCCAGGACAGTCCCCGTGTTGGAGGCAGATGTGGAAAGGTTAAAGGAGACATTGAAAAACGCAAGTCCATTTGTTCTCCATCGTTGTCTTGTGTCAGTTTACGTATTGAAAAGCTCGAGGAGGAAAACGTAGCATTATTCGAACGGACGGCAGCCAATGTACAACGACAACGAGAAGCGGATGCCAAGACCGCCGAATTATTGAAGACATTTGATGATGTGCGTATCTATGTGATGGCACTAATGAACAGCAATCTCACAATCAATAGGTGTATGCGAGATGGTGTAAAATTCCTCATGACGAGATCAGTCTTTGGGCTTTGCAAACAGCCGAAAATTTGCCTCCCACTCACTCCTAACCTTTTGCTACTGTTGCAAGTCGGTAGAAGGTCGATCATTCTCTGAAGGTTTGGATATGAATCAAGCCCATCTTTTTATATCTTAGCCAGTTACATTACTTGTACAATTTCTATGACTCGTATTGTAACGACCACCGACGCCCAGTGTGTCTCGACCAGTCAAATTTCCGAGTCAACGGAAATTGGCCCTGGTGCGTTGGAACTTGTTCGACTTAGCACAGAAAAAAAATTAGCACCAACTCGTTTCGATCGAGTGACCTCGGGGTTATGAGCCCCGCGCGCTTCCTCTGCGCCATGGTGCTGTGAAAGCTTTGAAGTTGAAGTTACTATAGTCTGTCTTATGCTTACCCTAACTGGCTTAGGCCCTAGCTGCTGCTCGACCCACTTTCTTCTGTTTTGTGATGGCTGCCAACTTGCTCTGGGCACATCTCCTGCGCAAAGATGCGACGACGACGACCGACACGCCCTCGCAGATCCCCATCGTCGCGCCCCAGGACAAAACCGGCATGTCCATGCGCATGCTCATCCACGACACCCAGGTCAACCTCGAAAAGTTCTCCACGCGACTCGACGGACTCTTAGAGCGCGTTGACGACTGCCGCGCAGAGGTCGTGAACGCGAACAAGCTGCTCGATGTCGAGCGCGACAAGGTGCTCACCGAGATACTCGAGATAGGTATCGTACCGAGGCGTGTGCGTCGTCCTTGCGCTGCTCACGCGTTGATATAGCGAATAGATGCCAGTCGGAGATGAAGGCGCATGTCGGGGCCCCCGCCCAAGCGACTGCGCTCGATCTCGTCCACGTCTCGCAGGTCTCGACGGAAAAGTCGGTGCAGGCATTGGAAAAGCGCATAGATGCACTTCAAGCGGTGTGTATGCGGCCATCTCGCTATAAGATGGCGATGTACTGAGCTCCGAGCATTTTTGCAGCTCATCCAGGCGCACGCAACTGCGATGCAGTCCATACAGGATCAGCAAAACACTCTGATCGGCGCCATTATGCCCCTCGTACCCATCCTTCATGGTGTTTTACCTCAGATGGACCAAATCAAGGCTGCACTGTCTGACATGGTGACAAACGCAGTATCGACAGTAACAAGTAGCGTCGACAACGTCCGATCGACGCTGGTTTCCGAGTTCGCACATGGGCATGGATGCGTGCGGTCTTCATCGACACGAGTAGGATCCTCAAGTAAATCAACGCCCAGTTCGCGGCACAAGCGACCGAACGCATCTTCGCTTGGCCCTCAAGAAACCGATGGTTTTCCTTCCTCGCCTTTGGACAGTCGAAGTCACGAGGGACCTCGCCTAACCCTTAAACGGGCCCGCATCGAAGGAACTACAGAACAAGAAGAAAACATTCCGTTGCCACGAAAGTTGTCGCGTTTGACGGCGCCTTTGACGAATCAGACACCCATTTTGCGGACACCCCAAACGCCCAGACAACCACTCGCTGATTTGCCCTTGCCTTCAGGCAGCAATATCTCAAGGGTTCGAAACCACATGCCAAGCCACATGGCTTCTACGTTCCGTGAATATATGCGCACTCTTGAGACTCGTTGGGCTGCTGGTGGTTCTTCCATTTCAATCTCGACCTCGCGGCCAAGTTTTCAGCCCCATGAACATGCTCGTCGACATTTACAAGATACGACTACTCGACGACGCTCTGCAGATATGCCTCCCGTTGCCGACAAGTTTGCCATGACGTTACCGAGCGCAGCTGGGCCATCGAACCAGGACACCCGCTCGAAGGCGATTAAGACCGAGGAAATCCAGGAAACGAACCCGAGTGGTGTCATTTCTATTCATTCCTCACCACTATCCTCACCGCTTTCATCTGGGCCACAAGCGACTCACGACTCGAGCACAAACGCGATGCAACAACATTTGAAACCGCGAGAGAACATGGCCGATCCACCTCGAATAGAATTCTTCCAGGTCCCTCCACCATTACCCGATCCGATCACCCCGAATCTTGAAGCATCACCACCGCCGAAATCGATGAGCCTGCGGGACAGGCGAGCACAAATGTCCAGGGTAAGGCACCAACGAGTGTCCAAAATCCACCTTGCCGTTTTCGTATGACACACGTTTTTTTCTAGTTTGGGCGTACGGAGACTCGACGATTTATTCCGATGGTGCCGTGGTCGGATGAGGAAGAATGAATGCTGAATACATAAATAAGCGTTTCTTGACCAATCAACGTCGTCGTGGAAAGGTTCCGTTGTCGTTATGGATTGTAGTAGTTGTGTGCATGTTTTGCGGTAGTCGACCATGTCTACGCTAGTGTTGCACCGCGCTGAGCTCAACGTTCAACCACCACCACCATGGCAGACGTTCAACCCGCGCTCGCACCTCAGCCAGAGGTAGAGGAACCAGCGAGCGACACGAACGAGGCCACGCCGCCGCCGGCTCCGCTAGCTGCGCCGATCACCGAGCAGGAGGTGGGAGAGTACAGAGAACAAGACCGCTTCCTCCCCGTGAGCATCGCCTTGTCGCGACCCCAACTTGGCTCACTGGCAGCAGATCGCCAACGTCTCCCGCATCATGAAGCAGTCCGTTCCCTCCACAGCCAAAATCGCAAAGGACGCCAAGGAATGCGTCCAGGAGTGCGTCTCCGAGTTCATCAGTTTCATCACCTCGGAAGCCGCTGAAAAATGCCACATGGAAAAGCGCAAGACGATCGGGGGAGAGGATATCTTGTATGCCATGGCCACCCTCGGGTTCGAAAACTATGCAGAGACGCTCAAGATACACTTGGCAAAGCTCAGGCAGGTGGGTCCGTCATCTCCTTTGGCGTCTCTCTGGCGACACCCGTTCATGTCTTTGTTCGCAGCACCAGGCAGGCGGCTCGTCACACACGCACACAAATCACGGCGACGAGGGATGAGAAAAAGGGCTTTTGTTAGACTGGTCGGATTTTGCAATGTATTGGACCATCTTGTATTCAGAACTGGAACTGTCTGTACTTCTATACTAATAGAACACGTCCTAACTATGCATCCTTGACCTGCTCCTCGAGCCAACTCCAGAGTCGCCCACCGAGCTCGGGGTCTCGCGTCTCCTGCAATGGCTTGCCGACACGCGCCCAGGGGACAAGGTACTTGGAAACTGTTCAGTATTCCCGGCGGATGTACGAAATCCAGCAAACCTACTTTACCGTTCAGTGCTGCCGCCTCTGGCATCGTTCCAGCATACAACTGCGTCAATGCGCCAAACGATACATCATACAGCAAGGTATGTTCCTGTTCCAGTTTGTATCAGTCTCGGCGGCGATACAGAACGTTGGAAGACGTACAAAAATGAACCGCACGAACGAGGGGACGTGCCGCTGGAGATCCGATTTAATGTTGCCGGGATTGAGGGACGTCGATACAATACCCTGATCGCCGTACCGCCGTGCTAGCTCCAGCGCGAGCACCACGTTTCCCTGTCATGCTCGCCTCAGTCGCTCGTACAAACGGCAGATTCGGGGACGTACGAATTTACTTTGGGAGTAGAGCGAGCTGGAAGTGTATTTTCGTCGTACTGGCGAGCCTTTGAACGTGTCAAAGTCAAGGTGGCCAAAGAGATGACCCGATGAAGAGGTGTTCACGATACGGGCCTTGCCGTCTGAGGTTGTCTTGGCGGTGGCAATCATCGTCGGAAGGAGAAGTTTGGTAAAGTAATAGTGGCCTGTGAAGAACAGAGTTGATGAGATGCCTTTGGCGGTGAAAGAACGGGGATGGCGTACCTAGAACATTCGTTCCGAACTGAAGGTCGTATCCGTCTGCTGTAAGCTGTTCAATGGGAGGGAGCATGACGCCGCTGTTGGAATTAACATTATGTATCTGTCCACAGTACAGCCTTATCTCAGGAGTCTACGCACGCATTATTGAAGAGTACATGTAGCTGATTTTCTTTGCTGTGATTCAGTGTATCATTGATATTAGCCACGAGTCCGAGTCGAAGAGAGTGCACTGACCTCAAAAACTCCTCTGCGGCTGCCTTGATGACCCTCAAGTTCGCCAAATCGAGTTTCAAATAAATGGCCTCGTTGCCTGTTTCTTGTTTGAGCTGGCGAATCGTGTCTTCCGACTGTACTTGGTTTCGCGCGGCGATGTAGACTTTGGCACCGTGGGCGAGGAGAACCTTGAAATAGCGCTGAGACCACAGGACACGAGGTAAGCAGGAAACATGCCACATACCCTGGCCGTCTCCTTCCCAATGCCGGTGTTAGCACCAGTGACAATAATGACCTTGCCCGTCAGGTCGGGAATGTCTTGTGTGCTAAAGGCCGCTTTGGAAGGGAACGACTCCGAAAGCCAGGTCATGATACGAGAATGACACATTATTGTCATATGTGCTCCTCCCTCTGCGAATTTATACCTTGATCGTAGATCGGCTACGAATCAAATGGAAGAGTCGTCATAGTAAGGCCGAGATGCCGACAGGGCAGACAAGAGCTGCGGCGGTCGGAGTTTAGAATTTCAGTTTCAAGTACTAGGCCGCAAGCCCCTATTATGACGAATCTGTCCGGCAGACTCGAGCAACCAAATCTGCCGTGCAGTGCTAGACTGCGTCGTCTCCCCCCCCTCTGACACCGGAGAAAAGAAATCTACGACAATGACGGAAGAGTCAAGATCCCAAACACGATCCACTTCTCCGATGACACCTCGTCGGCTGTCTCTCTTATTGCAGTGTTCAGTGGTCATTACAGCGCGTGATGAATAAATCCTTGGTCAAGAGTGTAGGCAAAGAGTGGCGCATCATGCAGGAGACCGTGATTCATTTTTTGATGAGCGAGTAAGGCCTTCAGAGGATACGTGCTGCGAGTCCGCTCAGTGATGGAAATGTCTGTAGTACGTTCCTGCATGGTTTCAGACCAGGGAATATGGAGAGGGGTGTATTGGGTGTAGTCAGGGAGTTGATGGACGGTGATAGGGTGAATGGAATGAGTGACGTGCTTGGAGTGCCTACGGTGGGTAGGTACCCCGCGGGATGGGCAACGTGCGGGTCATGGGTATACCCGCAGCATGGGGGGGAAAATACGGGATGTTTTCGACATCATCGTAGTCTGTGCTTGACAAGTGACATACACGCCCGACAGTTGGCAGATCAGTGACAGCGCTAAATGTCGCACTGCCAGTGGCACTACTCGGATTTTGCAAGCTTGTATTTCACCATCTTATAATCCAGAACTGGAACTGTCTGTACTACTACACTAATGGAACACGTCCTAGCCTTTCACTATGCATCCTTGACCTGCTCCTCGAGCCAATTCCAGAGCCGCTCACCGAGCTCGGGGTCTCGCGTCTCCTGCAAAGGCTTACCGACACGAGCCCAGGGGACAAGATACTTGGAAACCGTTCAGTATACCTAGCGGATGTACGAAATCCAGCGAACCTACTTTACCGTTCAGTGCCGCCGCCTCTGGCATCGTTCCAGCATACAACTGTGTCAACGCGCCAAACGATACATCATACATAAATGCGTAGTCCTGATTCAGTTCGTATCAGTCTCGGGGACGATACAGAACGTTGGAAGACATACGAAAATGAACCGCAGAAACGAGGGGATCTGCCGCAGGATATCCGATTTAATGTTGCCGGGATTGAGGGAGGTCGATACAATACCCTGGTCGCCGTACCGCCGTGCCAGCTCTAGCGCAACCACCACGTTTCCCTGTCATGCTCGCCTCAGTCGCCCGCACAAAAGGTGAATTTGGGGACGTACGAATTTGCTTTGGTAGTAGAACGAGCTGGTAGCGTAATTTCGTCGCGCTGGCGAGTCTTTGAACGTGTCAAAGTCCAGGCGGCCGAAGAGATGAGCCGATGAAGAGGTGTTCACGATGCGGGCCTTGCCATCCGAGGTTGTCTTGGCGGTGGCAATCATCGTCGGAAGGAGAAGTTTGGTAAAGTAATAGTGGCCTGTGAAGAACAGAGTTGGTGGATGGGATGGCTTGGGTGGTGGAAGAACGGGGATGGCATACCTAGAACATTCGTTCCGAACTGAAGGTCGTATCCTTCTGCTGTAAGCTGTTCAATGGGAGAGAGCATGACGCCGCTATTGGAATTGGCGTTCTGTATCTGTCCGGTACAGCATCATCTCGGAAGTTTACGCACGCATTATTGAAGAGTATATGTAGCTGGTGTTCTTTACTGTGATTCGGCGTATCATTGATACTAGTCACGAATCCGAGTCGAAGAGAGTGCGCTGACCTCAAAAACTCCTCTGCGGCTGCCTTGATGACCTTCAAGTTCGCCAAATCGAGTTTCAAATAAATGGCCTCGTTGCCTGTTTCTTGTTTGAGCTGGCGAATCGTATCCTCCGACTGTACTTGGTTTCGCGCGGCGATGTAGACTTTGGCACCGTGGGCGAGGAGAACCTTGAAATAGCGCTGAGACCACAGGACACGAGGTAATCAGGAAACATGCCACATACCCTGGCCGTCTCCTTCCCAATGCCGGTGTTAGCACCAGTGACTATAATGACCTTGCCCGTCAGGTCGGGAATGTCTTGTGCGCTAAAGGTCGCTTTGGAAGGGAGCGACTCGAAAATAAAGGAAATGATATGAGGTAGAGAATGACACATTGTTGTCGTATGTGTTCTTCCCTCTGCGAATTTATACCTTGATCGAGTACGAATCAAATGGTCAGTAGGAGCAGATGTGGTCGTGGGGAGATTGAAGATTAGATTAGATTCGAATTATCTAATCGAGCTCATATATATATTCGAAATTCGAATACGATCTCCGACCGATTCGGCTCAGTTGGCCGAGTCGGCTTGCCCAGTAATGCTACCATACTATGTAGTATGTATGCAGTACAAAGTTGGTGGCCTGGTACGAGGTGAGCGTAGGATTCAGGCTACTCCCGGGCCACTACGCCCAAACTCCTCGGGTCACTACGCTCAAGCTCTGGGCTGCTATGCCAAACCTCCCGGGCCACTACACAATAGTCCCGACCGTACTATGCAGTACAAAGTATGACTGTAATGTCGGCAGCAGATTCATGTCGGAGTCTGGAATCTCTGTTTCACACCACCTCGAGCAACCAATCGACTACGCTGTGTTAGACTGCGTCGTCCCGAAATGACCAAGGATTCAAGGTCATGGTATGAGGATTCTGACTCAATCTCGTAAATGTTCTGTCAACTATTCACTCAACTGGGTCGCCTATATGCACCTTTGGCTCCATACCTCCGCTTGTGAGTCCATCTCATCGCCACTCCCCCTTCCTTCTGGATGCTTTTGGATACTATAACTACCGCTTGGTACTGCTCATCTGGCTTCGCTTGCAGAACCATCAGGTATACTCGGTTGTCGTGCGTCGTCGCACTCATCCTGGAAGGTTTCGGGTTGGTAAGTGAGGCTTTGAGATACTCGACCAACATCGTCAGGCCTTAGAAAGAAAAGAAACCTACCACAGTGATGGAAGAGCTTAGATTCCAATATGCACATTAACCATATTGTATTCAGAACTGGAATTGTCTGTACTACAGTACTAATGAAACACGTCCTAGGCACCCACTATACATCCTTGACCTGCTCCTCGAGCCAATTCCAGAGCCGCTCACCGAGCTCGGGGTCTCGCGTCTCCTGCAAAGGCTTACCGACACGAGCCCAGGGGATAAGATACTTGGAAACCGTTCAGTATTCCTAGCGGATGTAAGAAATCTAGCAAACCTACTTTTCCGTTCAGTGCTGCCGCCTCTGGCATCGTCCCAGCATACAACTGCGTCAACGCGCCAAACGATACATCATACATCAAGGTGTACTCCTGTTTCAGTTCGTGTCAGCCTCAGTGGCGATACGCAACATTGGAAGACGTACGGCAACGAACCGCACAAACAAGGGCATGTGCCGCTGGAGATCCGATTTAATGTTGCCGGGATTGAGGGAGGTCGATACAATACCCTGATCACCGTACCGCCGTGCTAGCTCTAGCGTGACCACCACGTTTCCCTGTCATGCTCGCCTCAGTCGCTCATACTAAAGGCGGATTTTGGGGACGTACGAATTTACTTTGGTGGTAGAGCGAAGTGGGAGTGTATTTTCGTCGCGCTGGGGAGTCTTCGAACGTGTCAAAGTCAAGGCGGCCACAGAGGTGACCAAAAGAAGAGGTGTTCACGATACGGGCCTTGCCGTCCGAGGTTGTCTTGGCGGTGGCAATCATCGTCGGAAGGAGAAGTTTGGTAAAGTAGTAGTGGCCTGTGAAGAACAGAGTGGATGGGATGGCTTTGGCAGTGAAAGAACGGGGAGGGCGTACCTAGAACATTCGTTCCGAACTGGAGGTCGTATCTCTCTGCTGTAAGCTGTTCAATGGGAGGGAGCATGACGCCGCTGTTGGAATTAACATTATGTATCTGTCCACAGTACGGCTTCATCTCGGAAGTCTACGCACGCATTATTGAAGAGCACGTGTAGCTGGTTTTCTTTACTGTGATTCAGCGTATCATTGATACTAGCCACAACCCTGAGTCGAAGAGAGCGCACTGACCTCAAAAACTCCTCTGCGGCTGCCTTGATGACCTTCAGGTTCGCCAAATCGAGTTTCAAATAAATGGCCTCGTTGCCTGTTTCTTGTTTGAGCTGGCGAATCGTATCCTCCGACTGTACTTGGTTTCGTGCGGCGATGTAGACTTTGGCACCATGAGCGAGGAGAACCTAGAGAAAGGGCTGGGACCGCAGGACACGAGGTAATCAGGAAACATGCCACATACCCTGGCCGTTTCCTTCCCAATGCCGGTGTTAGCACCAGTGACAATAATGACCTTGCCCGTCAGGTCGGGAATGTCTTGTGTGCTAAAGGTCGCTTTGGAAGGGAATGACTCCGAAAGAAAGGTAATGATAAGAGGTAGAGAATGACACATTGTTGTTGTATGTGTTCAATTCGCTCCCCGAATTTATACCTTCATCATGGTCAGCAAATAGCATGTAATGTCGTTCGTCGTACCAAGGCCGAGATGCCGAGATGAGGTCGGAGTCTGGAATTTCAGTTTCTTTGAAGGTAGGCGTCACGAAAGCACTGACATACATACACTGACGTCACCATCCTCCGTACGCATATATACGATACCTCTCGTAGCAGTTCCCCATCTTCTTCTCTTCCCCTGCTTCGTCTCACCAATACTACGCTCGTACATGTTTCTGATTCTGTCCGTTTGCCCCTTCGCATTCACGCCAGTGGATTGACTTCTATTGTATTGTACTCGTTGAGTACACATACCTAGACTACAGTGCAATCAACTCGCTCTCACCCCCAATTATCTTCCTGCATAGCACTCGTACTTGTTCGTCCGACCTCTTTAAGAGGTTACGAGTCCCGCTTGGCGCCTCTAATTTTATCGGTTCTTATCTATTCTTGATCTACATCATCCCATCATATCACCTCATCGGTGTCCAATTCGGGTCAGCCGCCGCTGGCACCACCTATACTGAGCGAAACTGTGCAAACTCTTCATACGATTCATTGATACGATCCACGTTACACCCACTAGGAGTCTGGTACGTATAAAAAAGTTGGCAGTATGAAGGCACGACAGTCCATTGTCAATCGAAATGAAGGGCAAATGAAAGAACTACGACAAAAAACCGCCTAGCAAGTCGCAACTAAACAACCAAGCACAAATATCAAGAAACGCAGTCCGGAAAAAGTTGGCATATACAGAAAAGCACAATCACCTGAAGTCAGAAAAGCGCGTTAGCTGTGATTGATACTGATTTGTGAGAGAACGCTTACAGTCATGTTGGAGATGTTGCGTCGATTGCAGCACCGAGCTACTAATTCCCCTTGTGGTGACCCTTTTTGTCGCCCTTGGTGGTATCACGAGGGACATGATGACCGTGATGGTGGTCGTCACTCTCGGCAGCCGAGCGAGGGGGATGATGCTTGTGACCTTTTCCGTCCTCGTCGGTGGTATCACGAGGGACATGATGACCGTGATGGTGGTCGTCAGTCTCGGCAGCCGAGCGAGGGGGATAGTGCTTGTGACCCTTTTTGTCCTCGTCGGTGGTCTCACGAGGAACGTGGTGACCGTGGTGGTGGTCGTCAGCTTCTGTAGCTGCGCGAGGGGGATAGTGCTTGTGACCCTTTTTGTCCTCGTCGGTGGTCTCACGAGGGACATGGTGACCGTGGTGGTGATCATCAGTCGCGCCAACTTCTGTAGCTGAGCGAGGGGGATAGTGCTTGTGACCCTTTTTGTCCTCGTCGGTGGTCTCGCGAGGAACGTGGTGACCGTGGTGGTGGTCGTTGGCTGCGTCAGCTTCTGTAGCTGCGCGAGGGGGATGATGGTGTCCTTTGTGAGGATCATTGACGGCGCGTACCGCGGTATCGCGCTCGACGACGTCTGGTAAGACCGCCGCCGTGGCAACGCTAAGGAAGAAGAACGCGACGAGAGGCTTGGAAAAACGCATGGTGGAGCAAGGATGGAGTAGCTGAATGAGAATTAGAGGATAGAACAGAGGACTGAAGACCCTAGTGGTTTGCTCACGGCGTTCGACCTTTTATACGTTCCAAGGAGGGAGACCAGTCGCCATGCTTGTGACAAAAATATACATTAGCATCTGTATGAAAAGCGCAGCATGTCCGGCTCGACGGGCAGACCTCGAATCGGCATTATGCAGAACGATTTTAAAATATCGACGCTTGTGGACCGTTTTAGAATTTATTTTCGTTCAATCGAAACACAGAATAACCGACGGAGATGTTGTTCATATGGTTATTTTCGATTTCTAGGGATACCGGACACACAGTGACATAATGACCTATTCTTGGGCGAGGAGTTGATGACGCTGAGACGTGAGGGTCAGTGCTTGACAAGGGGATCGGAACACTTTCTTGTAGCAGTGTCTTCACAACTTGAGCTTATGTTCTGCCTAGGTCACAAGCATTTTGAAGAAAATGGTGATAAACAACGGAAAACGCCCACCTAGTGGATCGACCATTAAGCCATGCACCTGTAGAGACCTGCAAAAAATGTCTTTGATCAGCATCTCAAATCCAATTCCAGAAGCTACGACCGTCTTACGATTGTCCGAGTTCTCTGTTATTATTCCGAACCGTCTGGGATGCTTCATCATATGTCGCTAGCAATGAGCTGCAATGGCTGAGAGCTTACGTGCACAAATACTTCCGCCAGTTGGTACTTGCGATCTTGAACGGATTGGGAAGTTTTAGCCACTTTGGACTTGTCTGGATATCTATGTATAAACGTTCAGCATGCATAGGACACACTCAATTTCCAAAAGAAAGAAGAATTATTATGAGCATAGTCCTGAAAATATGTTCAGCTTACTCGCCTCAAATTCTGAGTAAAAAAACCTGCGGCAAATTTCCGACGGCACGGAACCATGTCGTGCATATGGAGATGCGGAAACTAAATTTGGTGCGCATTGAAATTCTGGCGCTGTATTGTCTCCACACTTCTCATTTTGCACAAGACGACGCTTTCTGAAATGGTGTTCTGGGACAACCGTACTGCAAGGCGTGCTCGATACCCGTTGGCTGATGAAATTTTACATGAAATCGACGCCGACCAATTGGCAGTTTTTGACGCGTTACTTTTGAGATAGTAAATACTCACATCGTCTGATCCTTCTAACGTGAACTTTGCTGCGCATATTTCCACCTGATGCGTAAGGCACCTTTGATCAACAGCATACAAGTATGGAGATGTTATTCCGCACCATCTCCGTGTTTCAAATCACATTTGT
>JBBPQH010000618.1:0-14681 GCA_038092475.1 Boletus tomentosulus | reverse complement strand
AACGGGCATATCCGGTGTATCTGCAAGCTCATCGGACTGTTCAGATTTTCCGGCCCATTCCGTGTACCAACTTCGGGCTCTTGTTCACTGGCTCTTCTCAACTAGTATAGTTCGTTCCCATCGAATTCGAATATCATTTAATGTCATGTTTCAGTTGCTAAAGAAGATGATACAGGGAAGAATTGACTCGAGAGGAACCGGAGATGGGAGGTATATCTGGAAGGCTCAGATACCGCCCTTTCTTTCCGCAAACATGTTACTAGTACCGCCCGTAATATCGCTTTATCCGTGGCTCAGCTCGTGTTCGAGGTCTTGTTCGCCGTCTTGAGTCGTCTCCTTCCGTATCTGCAGTACGCCTCCAATACCACCAATATCCCATGGACCACGGCCGTGGGTAAGGCTGTTGTACGATCTTGATTGCGATGCCTGTAACATACACCGCGACTAATACTTGAGTTTAGGATGTGGAAGGTAGCACAGGCTGACGAAAATGACGCCGTCGGACCCCTTCTCGCAACCTATCTCTACCCATCTGGTCCATTGGTTGAGGCTGGTGGTTGCCATTTCGATGCAGGCGATCAACCTACTTATTACCGAATTTCTGAACAGAAGTATTAGGTCCTGTCAGCCGCTAGTCAGCCTCCCATAAAATAACGGGCGAACGAGCATCATGCTTGTCATCATCAAAATGAGCATCAGCCCACAGAAACAACCTGCTTCATCGTCGGGCATCGTCGTACCCACACTCAGCAACATGTTCCTCTCCTTTGCGAGGTCGCGTCTCCCGGTGCCAAACAAGCCCAGGACACGCAACCACCGCCGCACGTTCCTCTCCATTGCACCGATCCCGTTCGCACCCCTCGTGGACACGCACATGTTCCAGCCGCCGCCGCCCTACACCGTGCACGCGGACGCCTCAGCCGACTTTCTGCCCGTGCCGCACAACACACCCGAAGCGTCACCGCATAGCCATAGGCAGAGTTTGAGTGCGTCGACAAGCAGCCACACTCAACTGATCGGTCTTGGCCTCGAGGGGGTGGAGAGAGAAGACGGGTGTCGGTTCGACGGTCTGGGTCGGCTCAGCGGCGGATTCCGAGGGACAGGCGATGCGCTGCGCGAAGAGGTGCATCGGATGCTGGGTGCGAGTGCGCAGCGTCGACGCACACGGGCTAGCGAGCAACCTGCGACACAGCACGACGTGTTCTATGCGTCGGTCGGGGTCAAGGCGAGGAGCGCTGCGAGTGTGCCTGTCAAAATTCGCATTCGTAGGAGGAGTATGGCATCACCGACGCCTGTGTCGAAGAAGTGGGAGGGTGTAATGCGTGGTACTATATCGTCCGAGTTGAAACGGGCGGCGTCGCTGGAGCGTCGGGCATCGTTGAGCGAGTCGACGAGGAGATGGCGGGTGTAGATACAAACAAAGACAGACAAATGCCAACTCCGAAGAAATGTGAATGTTGAGTACAGTAGCGAAGGTTTGTGATTTCTGGTCGTCTGGCTCAGTCGCAACCCAGACGTCGTTGCTTTTCGTTTATACCCCCAGTATAAACTTTACTCTCCAACATCCAGCTGGAGAGATCCGACATCACACCGCCTGGAATGACATCTACGGGGGCCGAGTCGAACACGTTACCATACACCGATTCATCTCTCCGTACTGAACATGACGTGCTTTTTGTGGCGTACTTCCTGAAACTTTCCTGCACTCCCGTCTTCGGCAATGTGGGGACGACCTGTCAAGAACGTTTCCCCAAAGAGAGTTCAAATAGGCTTAGCGAAGGCGTTGGTTTAAGTCCTAGGAAATCTGGGGACTTGACCAGAGGCGGGCGGCTTCCGTTTCAACTGCCGACAACCCAATCACATAAAGGGTTGGGAAAGGAGGATGTTTCAAACTTAAAGGTTTGAAGCCTGACAATTGACTGTCATACAGACATGAGATCTATGCGATCTTGCGACAGCTCGGCGGGGATATGAAGGCAAATCTCTTAGCACGGCGGAAATCTATCTAGAACAGGCTTGACAATTGTGGGGCTTATTTGTGGGTAAGAGGCAAGTATGATGGAGCTTTGACAGGTGATGATCAGGTCCACGTGCTAATGGGGCAGGGGAAGCTGTAATGACGAAAGCCTGGTTACCGTTCGCGGGAGAGGGAGTGATGGCCCATGGGGTGATGGGGTAATGGAGAAAGTGGAAAGTGGAGGGGGAAGAGGGGGAGGCAAATGGGAGAGAGAGGGAGGCAGTCGGCATTCTTTCTATTATATCCCAAATGGAACATATATGTACGTGCTTCATTTTCTTACTCAAAAATTTCCAATGACCAAGGCGGGGGATTTTTACTAGTTGCTGCCTAATCTTGAATCTTGACATACTTCTAACTCGGCCAGTGTTTCTACAGGGAAGAGTTGCGTCGTGTGTATTGATTTTTTTTGGCTCTTCAGTGTGTGTACATCACATGTGCACGAAGGAATGCTTGTTGACTGGTTTTTCCGTACCCCACTCCGTGCACATTCGATGACACTCGCTGGTGTCTTTCCTTGACATGTCCAAGTCTGCCCCTTCATTGAGCGGGCTACACTCGCCAGTTCGTGTTGTAAAGGGGGATACCTGGTCTCAGCCTCTTGCACCCTACATATTTGTTCACACCGCAGCGCCGCACCAGTCCCGTTCATACTGCTCAGAACGGCCAGCCACAAACTGATCGATCTCAGTCTCGAGGGAGATGATGGATCTCGGTTCAACCAACGCAGGTCAAAGGCCAAGGCGCCAATGTGCTATAAAAGTTCGCATTCACACACAGGGCGTAGACACAAACAAAGACAAACAGATGAGCGGTCACTTTGGCAACTGAAAACGAGTGAGCAAAAGTGTGGATGTCGAGTAGCAAAGGTTCGTGATTTCTCGTGTTGTTCGGTTTCTTGTCCGACTCGCAGTTCAGACACTTTTCAGCCGTTTCCGTCGCCTGGCTCCTCATTTATACCCCCACCCGTACTTGGACTGCACGAGTTTGCGCTGCGCCGGAAAATGAGTAAAATTGAGGGAGAGGGATCGAGTGCGCCGACCCGGAATGGTGTCGATGTTGGCAGCTCCCCCAACGGCGTGGTAAGTCCTACACGTGCCTCTGCTCCTCTTTCTCTCCTTCGCCCGTTCATACCCCGCTTTGTCCTTTCCGTACTGAACATGCCACGCTCCCTCTGGCGCGTCCTCTCCCTCCAGGATCTACCCTCTACTCCACCCGATCTACCCGACACACAGCTCTCTTTCCCTCCCACACCCACCTACAGACTCAGCTCCAATTCCCTTACCTCACTCACATCTTCTCGCCCCGCTCCCCCATCTCCCGCTGTCTCGCGTCGGGCATCGGGTCTATCCCGCACATCGTCGAGACCTGTATCAGGCGCATCCTCTCGGCCCCCTTCTGGCGTACAGCACTCACGACCCACGTCTGGCACCCTCCAACCGACCACACCAACGCCAATGAGCTCCACGTCACCACCGACTACACCACGCCCATCCACCCACCTCACCCCGACCACACCCGACGCCACCACAGCCAAACTAGCTCCATCAACGCCCACGACAGCAGCCACAACGTCCGCGCTCATCCACATCCGAGATTACGGATTCGCACAGACGGATCCCCGGTTCACAGGCCAGGGTCCAAACGTCCCACGCGCGAATCGACCCACCGTGCTCGCACGGCGTCTCGCGGCCGCTTCAAGATCCACGCGCACATCCTCGAGCGAAGGCGATAATAGCGACGATGACTACGAGGACGAGGAGGATGACAAGGGCCTGGGCGAGCGGATGAATATAGATGGTCAGGACATGTGGCATGACGAGCCGGATGATGGGGTCAACGGCTGGCCTGGATTCCAGTGGGGATTCGGCCAAGCGTGGGGGTTCAGGCCGACGAGCGGTGGTGCTGGATTCCCCAGTCGCGGGGACTTGGATCGTAATTTTGGTGGCGAGGACGACGAGGACATGGAGATCGACGAGGCATTGTCGGACGAGGAAGGTCATGATGCAGAGAGCGAACTGCTACTGTTCCCTGGCATTTATCGCGCGTTGTATGCATTTGACCCAGAGGGCACGGCAGAGATGAAACTGGACGAAGATCAACTCGTACGGGTCATCGGGAGAGGGGGAGGGGTTGGCTGGGCGGTCGTAGTCAAGGACGGACTCAAGGACACGGGCGTGCACGCGCTCGTTCCGGAGAGCTATTTGGAGTTGGTCCGGTTAGACGGGGAGGAGGATCTCGAGTGTTGAAAAGGACGCAGATTTATTCTCCTTTTTTGGCTGAGCACACTCACAAACGCTGCGCTGGCGCACCGATTTCGTTTCCGTTTTCGCCTTGCTTTTCTCCCTTTTTTTTCCCTTCATGACCCATGCACGAACGTTACTGACTGGAGAGGTGTAAGAGAAGGTGGTTGATATTTCGTTGCTTTTATGCACTGTTGTATGTTGTTCACTACCCAGTATCTACCCGCATCGCTGTTTTATTCAAGTTTTGTAATCTCTTCTCTTGTTCAACTGCGCGTGATGCATGCCTCACAAATTCATTGGTGACGAGCTTGACTAGATCGAGGCTTCCGTTGAGCCTGTGACGTCATGAACCACCGAGCCAAGTGCTCGGATCAAGTCTTCCAAGCTTAGACCCAGGGCCTACCTTTCTTTTTCCCTTGCCGGTTGTATTTCTGCCAACACATTCACATGGTTGTTATGTCCTTTTGTGATGCGTGGGGGTGGATCACTTACACATTTCTTATGACCAACACTGGCGCTTTTCTCGATACTTTAACCTTGAGGAGTACGGCAGCCAACTTGAGGGTAGAGACGTTGAGCTCAATCTCGGTGAGACGACTGCACTAAATAGCAGGGTATGCTCTTCCTTCGATATGTACCAAACAATTCGATACCTTCTCCAATAGATCAGTGTGGATCTGCCTCTCCCACCAATCGCTTCTTCCTTCGTGTTCTAGTTGGTATGCTTGAAATACTCGGGAAGGATATACGCGAGCTTCTCCACGTCCTCTTTCTTCTGCTCCGCGCTCCTGGGCATGATAGAAAAGGCCATACTGCCCTTTTCTTCACTCAAAAGGTCGTCGCCCTGTAAAGCGAGGTGCAAGTCCCCCAGGATAGCCTCAGCGACGCGGCGCGACGTGTTGGCATTTGCTTGCAACGTCTGGAGCACCTGAGATGCGGTGACGACGTCCGAGTGCGGACGCCACGCATCGTAGTCAGTCGCCGTCGTTATCAACGCGTACCTACCATCAAAAGAAACCACGTTTAACTCGTCTCATCATCCAAGCACGACAGTGGCAGGAAACGCACCCGAGCTCCGCCTCGCGCGCCAGCTTGGCCTCGGGCAACACGCTCATATTGATCAAGTCTGCGCCCCACGCACGGTACATCACGCTCTCCGCGCGCGTCGAGAACTGCGGGCCCTCCATGCACAAGACGCACTTGTCCCGATGCAGCGACACGCCACGCCCTTCTCCCCTGGCCTCCTCCTCTGCCGCCGCCAACGCACGCCCGACCGCGCCCTCGAGCCAGCGCACGAGCCGCACGCTAAACGGCTCGCCAAACGCCGCATGCGCGACGACGCTCCCGTCGAAAAAGCTCGCTGGGCGTACCCCCTTGGTGCGGTCGATGATCTGCGTCGGGAGCGCGACGTCCCCGGGGCGGATCTCCTCACGGAGGGAGCCGACGGCGCTGAATGCGAGGATCGCGCGCACGCCGAGGTGTTTGAGCGCGGCGATGTTGGCGCGGGCGGGTACGGCCGAGGGGGGGAGGGTGTGGTGTTTTCCGTGGCGCGCGACGAAGGCGATGCGTTCGCCTGTGGGGAGGGCGCAGATGGTGATGGGTGAGGAGGGGTATCCCCAGGGCTGTTGACGGTCACTGGCGTTGGAGGTGCGTGTGTGATGTGACTTACCGTCTCTGGGTTGACAGTTTTTCTGGGAGGGGATTGTGAGACGAGATGGGTCTGAATCGATATTGGCTTACATGGTGGTGAGGTTGTTGAGGTGGTATAGACCGCTTCCACCGATCACGCCGATCAGCACTGCAAGACATTGGGTTAGGATTTAGAGCACACGTCGGTATGGTTGGCCCACCGTTTTCTGACGCCATGAGTCGATCAAGAAAATGTATAGGTCACGAAACCGCCTGAGAGACTTGCTTGCAAGGGAATTTCTGCGTTGATGTAGTTGAAGATCAGGGAGGTCGAAAAACCCACCCAGGCTTCCGAATTCAGGCGCAACCCGCTGATAAGATAAGCCTATCAACTTATGCAGATCTATACTATCCCTTACCCCCAGTTCGGCACCTACCCCCAGTTCGGCACAACACAAAATACACAACATTTTTATTATTCTACCTCACGCATATTAGTTTTTCGACTATACATGTATCTACGAAGTTGAACGAGCAAAAACAACGCAGTAGTTGTCGAGATCGTGCAGTTGGCTTGTGTCACGCAGGTGTCACTCGCCGAATACCTGCCGAAGCGGAGTCTCAAACACGACTGCTCGACGCGTCGTGATCCGATCATTCCGATTATTCAAGCTCAAGAGTCACGCGTCAAAGGACGCGTCGCTGGCGATGGCATGCCGTCGAAGACGGCGAGCTTCCACCGGGGACCCTGCGTTCCGAGCCACCAACTCCGAGTCATCGTGCGCTGGCCCATCCACTCGCAGGCTCGTCATCAGGTAGTCCATGTATCATACTCACATTCCTTGTGCACTTACATCTTCATACTCACTCTTACATTCATTATTCTGGACATAGTTTCTATGATCTCAGCGGGCAGATGTCCTTTACATAATTAGGTACAATACATACTCTTCGTACTGTAGCAATAGTCTAATCAATTTATTCACTTCGGCGCTGGCGGAATGTGAATTCAGCGGTGTGACAATCCGTGACACCCCGTGGTAATTTGCGCCCGCCGAACTGGGGGTAGGTGCCGAACTGGGGGTAAGGGATAGTACTAGTTGATAGTATACCCGTTGAGCATAGGGTACTACACACAGTGTTCAAAGCCTGGGACAGCGACTTGATCGACTTGGCCTCCAATATTGCTCCTACCATCTCATTGTACATTTATGCACAACACCTTGAATTGAACTTCCGCTTTCGAGGGTATGACAGCAAATCTGCACATTCATTCCCCTCACGCTTTTCTCACTCCTGTCGCGCCTTTTTGGACTTCTGTCGCGCTTTTCTCCGTGCAACGGGTGTGAAAACTGATCGCAAATGGAGGGGGTAGTATGAGAACGGGTCAGGTGCGTGAACGGAAGGGTGGCCTCTTTCTCACTGGAGCCGGTCTCGGTCATACTTCTGACTATTTGTGTACTGATGGTATGCGCTACCTGGACAAAAGAAACGAGGGAAGCATCAAAAGAACAGTGACCATGAGATGTTGCCAGGGACGATGTGCTCCCCGAGCTTTGAAGTTGGTAGCCCTGCTGGCCTGTCGTTCAAGTCTGCAGCTGGGAGCGCACAGTGTTTTGGAAAGGGAGTGAAACTTGTTACAGTGGTGACCGGTCAGAGTTTCAATCTCCGCCAAGGTCCGACATTCGGCGAATATATGACATCAAGGCATCTCCCTTTGGGATAATTTTTCATTAGATCTCCGATTTAATTTGAAGTATATCAGTGCTCGAAAAATTTCTTATCAACTGGCTAAAATGCCCGCCCCATCGAAAACATTCCTTGATCCTTCTCTGGCCCTCGCTCACCTTCAGGCATACCCCAGGCTCGATGGCCTTTCCGTACAGGAGCTCATGGATTCACAACTTCACGGAGGGCTCACGTACAATGACATCCTGATGCTCCCAGGAAAGATCGACTTTCCTGCATCCGATGTCGTCACTGATGTCAGGATCACCCGCAACGTCGTCTTGAAAACGCCTTTTTTGAGTAGTCCAATGGATACTGTCACCGAGACAGAGATGGCGATTAGTCTGGCTTTGTTGGGTGGTATCGGTGTCATTCATCACAACCAGTCTCCTGATTCACAGGCAGCCATGGTTCGCGCGGTAAAAAGGCATGAGAACGGCTTTATCACTGATCCTGTCGTGTTCTCTCCTAACCACACCATCGCTGATGTATTGGACATCAAAGCCCGTCTCGGGTTCTGCGGCATTCCTATCACTGGTACGTCGCGTCTCCGTTTCGTTTAGATTTATGATGTACACTATTTATAATTAATCTTCGTTCTTCCGAGTAACGGATTCCTTCTGTGATCTGCGGAAATTTAATTTCATTCTGATCTATTGTTTTGTCTTTATCATATCCCCTGACACGTCTTCTTTTCCCATTCAGACATCGGATCTCTTGGTGGAAAACTCGTCGGTATAGTCACCTCACGCGACATTCAATTCGAGGCTCCGTCCACATCTCTGCATGAAATCATGACCACTAGTCTTGTCACCGCACCGCAGGGCGTGACGCTTAACGAGGCCAATATCATCCTTCGTTCCTCTAAGAAGGGGAAACTCCCAATTGTGGATGACCAAGGCCGTCTCACATCCCTCCTCGCTCGTTCTGACCTCTTGAAGAACCAGAATTATCCTCTTGCGAGCAAGAACCCCGAGAGCAAGCAGCTCTACGCTGCTGCTGCGGTCGGCACACGACCCCACGACAAGGACCGCCTCCGTCTCCTCGTCGAAGCTGGTCTCGACATCGTCGTGCTCGACTCGTCTCAGGGCAACTCAGTATATCAGGCCGAGATGATTCACTGGATCAAGGAGACATTCCCCCGCCTCGAGGTTATCGCGGGCAACGTCGTCACGCGGGAGCAGGCTGCCAACCTCATAGCCGCCGGCGCGGACGGCCTCCGCGTCGGCATGGGCAGCGGGTCGATCTGTATCACGCAGGAGGTCATGGCTGTTGGACGGCCCCAGGCGACCGCCGTACACGCCGTAGCCGAGTTTGCGAACAAGTTTGGCGTCCCTGTCATCGCAGACGGTGGGATCGGGAACGTGGGGCACATTGTCAAGGCGCTGGCACTCGGCGCGAGTGCGATCATGATGGGGGGATTGTTGGCCGGCACGTCCGAGGCGCCGGGCGAGTACTTTTACCACGATGGGAAGCGGGTCAAGGCCTATCGCGGCATGGGAAGTTTGGAGGCGATGGAGGCGGGCAAGGCGGGGACGCCGTCCAAGACGACCGGTTCGACGAAACATGCACCCCAGCTGACGAGCGTACCCCACGAGAACGCGGCGACGACAAGGTATTTCTCTGAGTCGTCGGCGGTCAAGGTCGCGCAGGGAGTTTCTGGGGATGTACAGGACAAGGGAAGCGTCAAGGCGTTTGTACCGTACTTGCATGTGGGGTTGCAACACAGCTTGCAGGACATTGGGGTGAAGAGTGTGAGCGAGTTGAGAGAGGGAGTTCAGGCGGGGCGGGTGCGATTTGAGATGAGGACCGCGAGTGCGCAGGTCGAGGGTGGTGTACATGGTTTGAATTCGTACGTTCTCTTTCTTCTTTCCCTTGGGTTGCTAATGAGGGAGTTGCAGGTATACGAAGAGGTTGTATGCTTGAGCAGGTGGTGCTGATATACCCTCTGAAACGATGTAATCTGACATGTTCGCCACTGACTGCGTTGTGTTTTTGCTAGGGTGAACGTGGAAATGATATCTTTTATGACGTGCATCTGGAATTGAACCATGCCTTTTACTTTCGTTCCTGGTAAGTACTAGTGTATCATCCTGATCGAATACAGGACCACAAGCTATGTGCACGAGACAAGACAGCCAACCACTCATGTTGCGAATTTGAGGTTGGAAGCGAAGACGAGCGATCATTGAACATGAGGCAGAAGACAAATAACAAAGGTAGGTTATAACTTGTATCTATGTCACGCGCATACCATCTCGAGGGGCTAAAACAAGGATATCCTTAGCAGTCGACGATTGGTCTCTTCAATTTGGTAAATGAGGGATGGAGTCATCTGGGAACATAGCAGAGGTCGTTCGTGGTCTGCAGCATTTCCACGAAATGGTACGCTAGGTCTAAGACAAGCAAGACGCTAGTGCAGAGGCTGTCGCCGATCGTACGGCCGACGTCCAGCGGGGACAAACCGCATGTCCACAATGAGACTCCGATGAAGAAGTCCTTTCTCGCGGCTAACTAAGGATCGGTCTTGAGGGCGATTGGTTCGGAGCCTCGGAGCTAACCAAGGTCGTGGAGACCTTCCAAATCTCTCATTGGGTTGTGCACACATACTTCCGGTGGCCTTGTCTTAAGTCACTGTCCCTGCCTACCCCCTCTGACTGCGACAGTTGGTAGTTTCATAAACAGCCCTGGAAGGGCGGCGGTCGGGGTGGCGGTTAAGCCCCCTGATGAGAGCTTTCGCAGGCTCGATACCGCCCCTTTACCTGTCCATGCGCTATGATACTGTCATGAGTCCAGGTTTACGCGGACCTGATCCTCGGAGAGGGGTTGCAGCAAACAGGATCGACAGCCCAGGTCGGCCTCTCTTTCGCGCACGGAGCTTGATCTTGGCTCGCGCTTCGTGCTCGTCCAGATCGCTATAACGTACCATTCCGATTGGCCGATTTACAATTTTTACAAGGGCCGACCTGTTGGTGTGGTGCCTGGCTGGGTGTTTCAGGTATGTCGTCACTGCCCACTGTGAATCGATGTTCCGAGATCCTTGTTTGACCAACCATTCTACTCTAAGGTTTTCCATCACGGGCCTCGCCAGTTTGTATCTCCCACCACATAACCCACGCACGATTCCTCACCCGCTTGTACCTTGTTCCTGTTCACACGGTCGAAGGAGGTACAGTTGGAACACTTTACAGTCGATCGGACTGCTCCAGCGGAAAGTCGGTCATGAGCGTGTTATGACCGAACATGGTCTAGTCACAGCCTGTTTCCCAAGACAAACATGCACACAGACATACCTGTTAGCATGCGTCCGGTTGTGTATAAAAGAGAGGGCCAGACTTGAGTTTGTCAATGACCACGAACTAGGGCGCCGTCCGACTGTCAGCTGAACGTACCTCGCGGGCGGATTCGGAGGTGCCCGATGTCACGCTTATTTTCCGCACCCCGTCCAGAGTAAAGAGGTACAATCTCCAGGGTAATGAAACGCACATGTGTCACTACCGTTTGATCATTTGATGCAGTGTGAAACGACAGCTCGAACTCCCCTTACTCGTGACTACTAGCGGCTAGTCTTGTGAGGACCGTACATGCGTGTGTCGTAATCGTTCATCGAATGGTATTCGCTGAGTCGTCTCCCACCCTCTCTTCATCACCACTGCCACCCTCCTTAGTATCCCGATCCGTCCGAGTATAAGTAAAGGTCGCCTACCTGTATGTCGAGAACCGCGCTAGTTGGTGATGCCTGGGCTCGGTGGCGGATTGGTTATATCGTCTCCATAGTTTCAATCGGGTTAATGTTGAAAGTGTCGAAGAGACGTGGTGACTTGTGCCGAACGCAGTTGAGGTGAGCTGCGGTGATTAGTAGCGCGTCAAAGGGTGTCACTGTGTGCAGCGGGGAGTGTCGCAAAGTGGAGCATGCTCTATGACAGTACTGCTACCACAGTAGCAAGGTCGTCAGTAGACAGCTGGCGTGGCCGTCACGCCGCCCGTAACCAGTAGCGACGCATGCGCTGTACCTTGTTGATTTGCGCCATTCATACTCGAGTATAATGTATCCTCTATTGAACCACTGAAGTTAATTCGAAGATCATGCATATCATGCATGCTTTACTGCACCAGTGCAAAAGCTTCTGCGCGCCGATCACAACCGACCGCAACCGACACACTCACATGAACTACCTGGTCGGTACTACGACCGATCATGACATTTCTTATCTTGACTATTTTTCCAAATGCCAGAATTGTGACATAGGAACCTCGTGTCGCATGTCCTAAAATGGCTGGCGGATAAGTATAAGAAGGACCGACTGAGGACTGAGAAAGCCAGCTCACAGACATCCTCGAAAGCAAATATCGATCATGCAACTCAACGCGTCTTCCTTCTATTTCACTGTACTCTTTTCCCTCTTTTTCGCAAGCTCGGTGCTGGCAAGCCCCGTGGCTGGAGGCGATGAGTTTGGTCAGTGCGATTCCAAGACACGTCCCAGAGTTTGCTAACACCAAAAAAGATTTCTCCAAACGCGGCACTACTAGGCCGTTACCCGATAACAGGAGCAAGTTTGATTTGGATCTTTCTCGAGTTTGGCTAACACCAAGAATAGGGGTTGTCTAGAAACTGAATGAGAACAAATCAGTGCAAGATAGAGGCGGTGCTTTGGAGCGATCAGTGTCAAGACACGGCCTGATCACGAGTCATTACTATACACTTTGGTTGGGTGACCTTGCCTGACCCAAAGTCTCGCCTGCATTTCGTTGCTTACCGTTGTCCAAGACTCTCGTAAATATTCTCTTATCGAAATGTGTCTCTTGTCTTACTTTGTACTTTTTTTCCCGTTTGCTTAGCAAATCGAGGTCACTGTTCAGTAAGTTGGTTAGTGTCCAGGACTGTGCAGGACTGCTCAGAAAAGACTAACCGTTCCACTGCTAAAACGATCTATATTCAAAGTGGCGACATTGGAAGCGACAGAAAGTCCGAAAGTTGGACAGTGCGGGTGGGTGGCCGGTCTGTCGGTCCACTGTCAAGAGGTCGCGTCACGGCACGTCGGAGCCTGAACGACTCCTTGGCCATGAGCAGCTATTACTTATTCTTGGAGATAAAACCTCTCCCCTTGTACCCCCAGCACGATCGCTGACCTGGAAAGTCCTCCTTGGACCAGAGTGGACCGGGAGTATTCCGCAGCAACATTTGGAGGAGCTTGATCGCACGCACGCCGTCCGTTGTGGAAAGCGGTCTTGGTCCGAGTGACAAACAGGAGACGTTGCGCCTGGAACACCATTGACGCACCGCCTTAGCCATCCGAGGCGGAACACATTACCGAGGTCATCCAAGGGGCATCGTTTCAAGCATCGTTTGATGCAGATGTGCAAGAATATTACTCGCCCTCGCCAACGGCCTCGGAACACGGGAACGGGAGCGATACCAGCTGTTTGCACTCGCCGGCCCACCTTCAACGAGACGTGAGCGTCCCCGCCTTCCGCGCCCACCAACTCGGCATCGTTTTCTGAGAGGTGCGTCCGCTCTACACTCGCAGCGATGGATCTGACGTTGGGCAGCGCGACGTCGGACGAGGACGATCGTCTCGTCTCGGCCGATGGGATTCCAGAGTGTGTGAGGGAGAACTGGGCTGTCTTGGTCGCGACGAGTGGGCAGGGGGTTGCCGTCCGAGTCGTCGCTCGAGTCGTTGGATATCTCTAGGAGCAGGCGTGGGACTGGGACTGGGGCATGCGCGACTGCCACTGGGACGGCCCTACCGTTTGCATTGCCAGATTTGTCTTGAGAATCCTTGTGGCCCTCAGCCAGATGACGGTAGAATGTTGGCTCCGAAACAATATAAGGTTGGCCTTGACAGTATCGCTGGCAGGCACAGACGACCTGTTTCATGGGGCTTGTGTGGTGGCTAGAAGAGCTTGATGGTCCTGGATCCTTTGAGAGGTAGGAAGTGCTGCATACGAGTGAGATGGGTGTGATCTGCGACAGCAATTAAGCAATACTTACTACGTACGCACTACACAATGATCCATACAATATCATATAAAAATCGTCGGACTCGTTGCACAATGTCATGATCCTACTGGGTTACACCCAGTTTTCACTGGGTCTGATCACTGAGCTAAACATTGCGAGGTCCGGGAATCTTAAAGTTACTGGAGAAAGAGTGGGAAAAAAATTGGCCGACGCTTATTTCGCCTGCGTCGGCTGTCTTTGCTGGCGACGCTTCACGCACGTGGGGTTCCTTATATGTGTTGCACAGCCACAACGCGTGTACAATGCGCAGCTCCGAGAACACGAGCACTGTTTCCACTGTTCCTCCACTCTCTGTCCCTCCCTACCACAACTCCTTTCTTCTGGGTCCCCACCCCTTCTGTTGCTCCCAGGTTTCCCAATGGGTACTAGGCAATATGCCTTTCTTCGCATACCCTCATCAGCTTTTGCCACCCGATCGACGACGACGTGCGCGACCGCACTCACCAACACCGCTGCCTGGAGGGCATGTCAATGACAACGCAACATCGTCGATGGTCTGGCACGGCATCAACAATGCCACAATGACGACGCGTGCACAACACCGACGACAACGATGTAATGTCGTCGCTGACCCACCACTGTCAATGACACGACAACGACGACTACGTGTGCGCGACCACACCCTCACCACCGCCGTCGCCTGAAGGACACAACGACACTACCACGACGATGACGTGTGGCCAACCTGTCGTTGTCCCGAGGGGTATGGGTTCAGAGAGAGTCGACTGTACAACCTGGCTGCGTCATTTGCCGTCGCCAACTTGAGAAAACCATGTGGCTCACCTGGTATGTATGAGATCCTTTGTCCGTTCAAACTTCTGACAGTAGGGTGCCAGCACAGCCGTCGCCGTCGCCCACATATGACGCATCACGTCATCATTGTCAACGGCCTCCTTGCTTGCCTGTGCTACATGCATGCCCATTCGTTGCTGCTTCACCCGCTCAGATCCTCGCCTCCACCTCGCACACTCGGCTCACCCCAACTTCACATCACCCCACAGTCGTCCCACACAACAGCACGTGCTTGCCCCATAGCAGA
>JBBPQH010000617.1:0-14685 GCA_038092475.1 Boletus tomentosulus | reverse complement strand
AATGTGAGGAATTACACGGGCGAAAGCAGTACATTACTTAGGCTGCAGCAGGGACAGCAGCGGGAGCAGTTGCGTTGCTCGCAGTGTAGTCCTATCACTTGTCAGTATGATACTGCTGTAGATGTCCCACACGTACCTCCATGTCAGCATCGAGATCAGCAGCACTCTTCTGCGGGCGTTCCGTACTCTTCCTAGCACGACCCCTTCCTCTGCGGATCCCACGTGAGGCAGGCCTGGAGAGCAGATCAGCACAATGAATGACAACCCCGAGTACAAACCAACCTTGTCGCTCTCGGAGTGGTAGCAGCAACCGTAATAGCAGGCGGCGGGGCGACACGAGAAACCAATGACTGGGCTGGCGCAGGACGCGCAGGGTCGACAACAATTTCAATCTTCATGGGTCGTTCTGTAATTGACAGACGGACGCGAGTAGTGATCGTTAGTCGGCTGTGTTCTGACGCAAGCAGACAAGCAAAAGAAAGGGGACGGATACGAGGAGCCATAACCCAAGAGTTACCGAGGACCACTAAGTCATTCATCCGCTGTTCAAGTCCTCTTCACGACGACGCCGTGTATATCGAGCCTTCATGACATGCCCAATCCTGAAATTGGTCAAGCGGTGATGGTTTGGAGAACACCGACCCGCTCCACAATCCATACACCGAACTCGGAACCAACCCATGACCGCACCATAAAGTACACCCGGATAGCTGGCTGCAGGCAACATGAATTCCGAAGGGTGATCAGTCCTTCGTTGAGAATCCATGGCTATTATCCACAGCATGCATAGGGCAGCACGTGTGGCAGCGAGGACAAGTCATGGTTGCCACCAGGATGACTGTCAACTCGCACTTTTCAGCGCCCGAGGTGTCGTCCCCAAGAAACTCTGCAAGTGGGTGCCGACCAGCGTTCGACGGTAACCATTACCTCATTTCAGAGGGTGCTCCCCGTAACAGACGTGGGAAAGCAGATAAGAAAGTGGCGATACTAACTTCCATCGATGAGGCGATTGTTGTATTGCTGATATGCCTTGGTTCCGTCTCCTTTCCTCTGGAAGTGAATCGCAGCAATTCCTTTTGACCGACCAGAACTGTCATAGTGCAAGGTGACCTCACGAAGCGCGCCGACAGTGGAGTGGAAAAGTTCCTTCAAAAAGAGCGTCAACAGACTATCGGTTAAACCTGTCAACTGCCAAGTACCTTAATTTGAACTTCATTCACATCTCCAGGGAGATTGGAGACAATAATCTTGTCAGCGGGTTGAGCAGGAGTGGCGGCAGCAACCACTTTGGCAGCAGCGGCATTTTGGGCCGCAGCACGAACAGCAGCATTTGAGGGGTTCCCGAGTACTTGGGTTTTGGCTGGGGCGCGGCGACCAGGTCGGCGCCCAGTCTTGGGGCGAGTAGCGATAACCTAGGAAAAAATTAAAACGCGCTGAAAAATTGTCGACACGTTCAGCTCACCTCGTCAAGAGACTTGTCCATTCTTCAGTATTCAAGCAAACGTTGAGAAATAGGTAAGAGGATGAACGTGGACAAGAGCAAGACTTGCAGAGATGATGGTGGCAACGACAGAGGGGCGACACAAAAATACAGCACCAGCTGCTTATATTATAGAGCGGAGCTTCGGAGTCTGAACACTTCCTGTGGCTTCTTTCAATCTACCCGTGGCTGTGCTTATATCTGTCCTCATCATGTCTCGAGGCGGCCGTGGTGGTCGAGGGGGTGGACGAGGTGGATTTAAGGGAGGTGGATTTGGTGCGGGCACCGCGCCCCCAATGGGGCTCACATTCTCCGACATACAAGCAATGTCCCGTGAGGCCGATGCGTTATACCCTGTACGGTCGTATTGTTGCATGGTAACCCTCTGAAACCCATCTTTGGCTAGCCCTTGGACCCGTTGCCTGTGCTTTCTGACTTCTCTACCGAGGAGAAGAAGATAAGCGAGTTGCAGACAGGCTTCATCACCCGACTTTGGAAGTCCCCATATCATGTCTTCGAGTCCGTAAAATCGAATGGTTGGGTTCGCATTTACTTGTGTATATCTCATGTTGATCCACTCGGATAGAGCTTGAACGATATTCAGACAAGTATCGTCAAACTTCCGCATCGCTTCCTACTCTCAAGCGCAAAGACCTACATGCGCCCTTCTTCCCTTCCGAAATATTCGATGGGTACTTCAACCCTAAGAAGAAACGGAAAGGTAGCGTCCACCTTGTTTTCAAACTCGATGATTTAACGCATAGATGTCATCAGTAGAGAAAAAACTCGTATCGACCCGCCTCAACCTTGATGAACTAGTGGAGGAAGCAGAGGAGCTCGTACTGTCTTCCAGATTTCACATCATCATGCACTTACCGAGCCTTGTGTCAGGAAAAAAGCGGCGAGGAACGGTCAGACGCTGGTTCGCAGGATGCCCAGTCAGATTATGACGTAGATGAAGAATATGACAATGACTACGCCGAAAATTACTTTGATAATGGTGAGGGCGACGACCTTGAAGATCTGGGGGGTGGCGGTGGCGGGGACGATGGAGGGGGAGGTGAGACACCATGTTTCTTTTGAATAACTTGCTCAAACCTTGCATTAGATTTCGACTAGTCTACTTTGTAAATTCAGGCATCCAGCCAAGTGTCACTACCTCCGGCATGCCAAAAATCCACGTGACTGTTTATCATATAGGCATCCAACGAACGACTTCAAGCTTCATCCGAACCAGCCTCAACGACGCCCGCTGTATCATTCATGGTATCCACAGCCCAACTTGTCACCTTCTTTGTCCTCCCCATCGCCGTCCTTGCCTGCGAAGGAGAATGTATAGTCAACATCACCAGAGAGTACCTCAAACTATACTCTGGGCCCATCCGCGACGCCTTCCAAGACCTGGTATACACCCCCGCGTTCTTCCCCGCCAATTTGATGCTCATGATGCCCGTACAGGCCTCTCAAATAGACGCCAAGATCGTCCCACCCGCAAACCACCGTCAAGACCCTATCAGCTATTTCACCCCCGTATTTCAAGCGTTCAACAAGGTGTCCTACAACGGATTAGAACACGCCATATTCCCCTCACACTTTCACGGGAAATGTCTCTACCCGGACGGTACCGTACCCAATGGTTGCCCGAATCCCGACTGTCCCGTTGTGTGCGGCACGCCCGGATCCATGGTCCACTTCTTCCCGGATTTACGCCAGATCGTGTTTAATCAAATCTCGGGGCAGCTGGCCAATATCACGTCCCCCGGAACAAAGGTCTATCAGCAGGTACAGAAGGCTGTGTTGCTCGACGCACAGAAAGCCCAACGGAGAACCCGCTCTCGCGTAACAAGATCCGCGCCTCGTCAAGCCCGTGGATCGGCTGCCTTGGAGAAGAAACTCCGTGTCATCATGAAGAGCTTTCCATCGGTAATGCGAAGCGTGTGTGGCGGTTCAAGTCTTTCAAAGTGCAGCTGGGAGACGTATATGAAGAAGTACATCCTACGGTTTCCGTGACCAAGTGACGTCTCGACACGACATACCCATCCGGCTTGGATCCGATCGCTAGTTCCGCCTTCATTCTAGCATGTTTTTTGTTCCTGGAAGAGTCGTCGTTTTGTTCGGAAATTAGAATATTAGTGCATTTGTTGCGCAATTCGCGTGACGAGACTCCTATGCATGGCTGTTCGCAATGATGAGGATCAAATATTAGAGACTTGCGAGGCCCATGTTGCATCAACAGCAAGTGCCCCGTCACCATCAACAACCCACAGCAATTTAACCCCGCACTTGATCCCACACATACAGCTTTTGTAGAATCTTGAGGCTGGGAAGATAGGGTCGAATCCCTAATTGTCCCGCACAGCAACAACATAATCGTTCCCAGGACCCTGTAACTGACCACCTGGTGAGCTGCCCAATGCCTGTGTACCACGTCGTGCGGACGTGTTGCGAACCCATCCCTGATGATATCCACGGTAACATCGGACCGCGTGCGGGGCAATTGTTCCAGAATGTCGTTGTTTTGCTTCTGTCGTAAAGGCGCAAGGTTCACCAAGTTTTTAGGTTCGGCTAGATAAGCCCCAATTCAAAAGGAAACTCCATATGGCGCAACGAGCGCAATAGATTGCGAATGACGAAACCTCCAACTTCTAGAGCGGCGAACAAAACAGGGTCAGGAAATTTGCTGTTCAGTGGACGGGGTTATGTGGCAGAACTGGATTTTAGCCGGCCCCACACATGCCACCCTCCGTGGCGTATACAGTTTTTTGTCATCTCGTCCGGTATCAGAACAGTTTCAATAGATCACTCCCAACGCCCATCGCGGTGACCGCGTTGCCTGCACCAGCACCTTGAATGAGAAGCGGACGCGCGCCGTACCGCTCCGTGTGGAACATGATGATATTGTCGCTGCCTTGCAAAGACGTGGCAAACGCATGTGTCTTGGGGTATCTGTAAAATAGTCATCCATCTCACATCACATTACGTGCACGAGGTTATGACGCACTCGTCCAGCTTGGCTTCCACCTTGCATTGCTCCACATCGATGACGCCAACGTAGCGTAAAACGTTGCCTCGTTTAGCCGCCTCGTCCCGTTGGGCAGCAATGACCGCATCAAACTCGGGAAGCCTCTCCAAAAATGTATGTGCATCTGCGCCTTGCAGCGGTTCAGGGACAAGCGACGTGGGGCGCACATCCACATATCCGTTTGGAAAGAGGTCGAGCAGGCCGGGGATCATGCGAGATAAGATTGTGAGCTTTCGCGCGACGTCAGCGCCGTTGAGATCATCGCCAGGGTGGGGCTCCTACACTCGGTGTCACTCATGCTGCCGACGTACCCACCGCTGTCACCCACCGTATACCCGTTTTCTTTGGCGATCTGCACGATGGACGAAAAGGACGAACCGCCCTCGTCGCCCTTGGAGTATGCGTTGAAGATGTAGCTGAGCGTGCCCGAAAAGACACCCTCGATCTTTTTCACCTAGAGCGACGTTGGTCATACCCACCCGATACGATCAGTAACACCGACCTTGTCCCCCGTCTGCACCAAATCCTTGAGTGTCGAGATGATCGGCAGCCCTGCGCCGACAGTCGCTTCGTTGAAAAACTGGCCGCGGCCCGTCGTCACCCCAATGATACGCTTGTACAGCTCGATGCTACCCGAAAACGCCTTCTTATTCGGCGTGACGACGTGGATGCCCGCGTCCAGGAATCGCGGGTACGTCTCAGCGACCGCTTCGGACGCGGTGTTGTCCACTAAAACAACCTTGCCGGGTTTGTGCTGGACTAGGCCAGACAGAGCCTCGAACAGCCCGTCCAGGCTCGCGGGTTGTGCGTCGGGATCGTCGAGTGCGATGGTGTTCGGCGTGGGCTTGAAGACAGTGGTGTCATCTGTGAAGAGGAGCATCTTGCGAGAGTTGGAGATGGCAGCGATGCTGACGGGGTAAGGACTTTCGATGATCTGCTGGATGAACTCGGAGCCAACACCGCCTACCCCGACGAGGGCAAGGTGGAGGGCATGCTCATGGCCAGATCTGCTCATGGCGTTACCTGGAGGGGTAGAAAAGTGGGAGACTTGATGGCGCGGCAGAAACTTGATGATATGAGTGCGATCGCGACGATCAGATATGGTGGATGTGCTGACAGCACAGTGAATGTTTCCCCACCGTAATACAGATGAATGGCTCGGCCGAAGCCTTGTCAGTGGTAAAAACCTCGCTGACTGCATCAGAAATACAGACGATATCTTGACGACTTCTTACTCCCAGGCGAGTTTGCTCACACCAATTTCATGGAAGAACAATTTCTATTGCATTCAAAACAGCATCGTAAAGGAGTGTACGGATGAAGATAAAACTGTATAATGAAAGGAAGGTGTAGGCTACTATGTGGAAAGGGAGGAAGGGTGCAACGAGCAATCTATATGATGGTGAATAGGGAAATGGACTAACGCGCAAATATATACGGTTGGGTCCTCGCTGCACCAAGTGGGGCGGGTATGTGTGTACGTTACTTCAGTAGGAACACAAGGGACTACAAAACGTGGTCAGTACCAAGAATCAACCACGGAAAGAAAGAACATACAACCAGGTCCAATTATACACCGGAAAACCAAAACCGCACCATACACATCAGAAGTAAACGGAAAAGGAAAAGGTCGCTATAGCACAAATGTGATGGGTATGATGCGAAGTGATAGTCCGAGCTAGGTGGGCCGAGTCGATATTGATACACGTGTAGGAGAAAAAAAAATGGTTCAAGGGCAGAAAGGAAAAGGGCTCTGGACAAAGACATCCATGAACGAGACGGGGAAACGATGAAGGTCGGCGACGAAGGGATAGCCAGACCGCCAAGTGAATCACTAAAAAGACACGGGGAAAAAGAATTATAGAACCGCGAACCCAAAAAGGCGTGACATATAAGTAACGGTGGAAGCATATGGGGAGGTGATAAAGGAAATATCACGAGGGTCCCAAGATCCAAGAACACAAAAAAGGGGGAAATAGAAGCTCTGCACTGGCGCGCAAGGCCACGCATAAATAAGCAAGCGGATAGTTGTGCTTGTAGTGAGTTGTGGCGCGCAACCTGGCAGAGTCGTCATATACACATGGCCGAGCCGAGGCGTGAGTGGATGTTTTGCTTTTAATGTAGTGGCCTCGTCGACTCCTTTTGTACAGACCCGATCTCTCGGGGACCAAAATAGGAAGCGTGGTGCGATGTCACGAAAGCATGCGATGAGGAAATGAGCCGGTGATACTGACACATTGAGGTAGGGAAATAGATGGAAAATTGAAAGAGGTGGGATGCCGGAACGCAATATCCGCCGGCGAGCGAGGTATGAATATCGACGCCAGAGGGGACCCGAATGTAACCTTCGGGGTTGAGGAGAAACGCGAGTGTGTCCTGTGCGAGTGACCATGACCAGTGATGAAACCGAGTGATGAAACGAGAGCGAAGAGCGGAACACTATCCGATGAAAACCAACAGCCCCAGGAGAAAAAGAACCAATTCCGGAAATTGCCGAAGGAATAATGATATCGGAAAAAAACGGTATGCGACACGGAACGACCCGGAAGATCGAATCGTCGAGGCGTTCCGAGGGCGGAGGAAGATCATTATGTCGGTGGTGAAGTGATATTAGTCTAATGGGGCTGTCTGCCAATACGAATAGTCTAAGCTGTGAACAGGTCAGCAACTGAGAGGTTGAAATGTGAAGCGAATTACCTCTACACTTTTGATAATAAAAAGGGCCGCTCAGAAAGCAGGAGGAGGCAACTCGTCCGGGCTGGGCGAGTTCTGGAACACGGAACTCGCGAAAAACCCGGCCTTGTCCTTGACAGCACGAGCAGTGCTGTGCCCAACCGAACTGAACCGTTTCGACGGGAAGCCATAGAGCTTCTTGAGCTCTTCCGGGGCATCAGAGACGGAAGACATGTCCTCATCAAAGGACATGGTGAACACGCCCTCGCTCGGGGTGCGCTGATGATGACGAGTTCGTGACGGAGTGGAATCCGCGTGATGATAAAAGGGAAAGCTGTTGTGGGACGTCAAGGGTGCAGTGCGAGGACCATTGAAAGAAAGCCACGCAGTGTCTGCGGAGAACTCGCGAGTGGGGGTGGAGGGAGAAGAATTATCCTCCGCGTCAGTGGTGTCGTCACAAACAGGGAAATCTATCGAGTAGCCCCCCGAAGCCCGTCTTTTTTCGATGATAGGGTGTGCTTGAGGGACGGGTGCAGATCGAGAAATATTGTTCCTGTGGGTGGGTTTACCTCTTGGAACGGGCACAGGACGGGGGGTAGGGGATGGAGTGGCGGGGGCCTGAGCTGTTTGGTTGCGACGGCGGGCAGACTTGCCGGCAGGCGGGGGAGCGAGGGGCAGCTTTGTAGAGCCAAAGTTGGATGGGAAAGGACGAGCGTTGTCGGAATCGGAATCTGAGCTAATAATAAAGGGATCGAAAGAGTTTGCCGCAGGATTGCTGATGCGATTGGCGGAAGACTGGGCTGAAGATAATGTGGGGCCCTCTACCTGCGAGGAAGGGATGGTTGGAGATGGTTGGCGAGCGTTGTTGCGTCGTGAGTGTCCATGAGGGGAAGAGTTACTGGAGGAAGGATGAGCGGGGGAGCGATGTGTAGGTGTGACAGGATCTACCTAGTCGCACCCTTGTCCTTCGGTGCCTTGCTTTGACGGCCACGAGACTTGTCGGTGGGCTTCTCCAAGAGGGGGGGGAGAGTGACGTCGGTGGACGGCTTCTCGAGTGGAGGTTTGGCGGAGTCGTCGCGGCTGTGGGACTGTGGATGTCTAGGCTTGGGCGAGCGGTGGGGATGACGTGTATGGCTCTGTTGGAGATGTTGCCGAGGCGACTCCGCACGGAAAGGCTTGGAGATGGAGAGAATGCCAGGAACTTTGGTGGGCTGTACGACGACGGCGGGTGGAGCTGAAGGATGGCGACGGTGGGTAGTCGGTGGGGACATTGGGGGCAGGACGGGTCTGAGGGCGAGTAGCATAGAGGTGAGGTGAATAAAAAACGAGGATATCGAGTGTGGGATTGACGGCTCGATTTTGTCTGATCAAGTGTCAGCCCGTTTTATTCTCCGACAACGGCACAGCCCGCTTAGGCGCAAGATATTGCCATAATAGGAGACCCCATGACCTTCGGAGTTTCAATCTGGGCTGAACTCTAAAAAATGCCCTGGATCGGCCAAAGAAATATTATTCATCGGATATTTCCCTTAACTCCTTTCCTTCGGTCCCACGCATCCTTTTTGGGACGCCTCGTTTCGACTCGTTTCCATGAGACTTGATAGGACCATCGGCTATTACTACAACACTTCATATCCGCTCATCCTAGCATCCACGCCGCAGCATCTCGCGGGACCGCACCGATCATACGAGAAAACAAAATCATTTCATCTCCAACCACACCCCTTATGTGCTGCGCTTGACGTACTCCTCCATCTTTCCGCCCGATCTCCTCGGATGATCTTTCCCTCTTCTAGACCACTCCATATCTAAGAGATACGCTCAAGATTAGAGTTCCTAAACTATCATGTGTGCAGCGCATGTACATACCGTAACATTTCTGCACCGACTTTTGATAACGAGTCCTGTTCTCGCCCTAAATTTGTCTGGTTGCCAAGTCTGTCGAGGGTCGCGAAATGAACAAGCTGCAGTGCTTGGATTTTGTTTCCAAAACACGCGTCCAACAAGAGCACAGGTTGCTATTGACAGCCGCGGTATGACCATCGAGCCGCATGAAAAGCGTTTTCTATCGGGTATGCGCTACAACCGTCCGGGGCAGCAGCGCACGGAGCGTGCATGGATCCGCAGAACACCCGCGCCCTTGAACAAAAAAAAAATGCTCAAAGTGAGGAAAGCACGCACCAAGTTGTTCGTCGAGTTGATGTTGGGAACACGTTCCTACCGACCTTGTGATACGGTTGCTGCTCATTTCTATTGTTTGATCAGTGCATTTTAATCCCTGCTTCGATCGGCATGCCGCCGACCTCACATGCCTACCGCTCAACGCCTGATGGATGCGTCCTATTTGAAACGGACAAGAAAAAGGTAAATGAAACAACGGCAGGGCAATACAGGGGTTCCACCCGCTCGTCCGTTCGGCTCAGATCAACCCGACCCATCGTGATTTTGAGACCTGGAGCGATCGGTTCCAGTATATACCGGGGGGTGGCTATGGTGATACCTCCATTCGGGGACTGGAGGTGGAAACTGATAACTCCCCACGTTTAGATACAGCTTCTCACACGGCGGTGGACGATAATCAATACGCCCTTGGGCCACATGCCACGATGTGTGGGACAGGAGAATCGTCTAGGGAAGGGTGCCTGTGAGCGGTCATATTCCTCGCCTTCTCCAGGGGAATGAAACCATCAAGAGAAAAAGAAGGGTACCTGCAGAATAATGGGCCGCACGTATGCTTCGATCATTGACATGAGGTGGCATTAATAAGAGAAGTGTGATGGTGTGCAAACTACCAATTTTGTGACGTCGACAACTACATAGAGCAAGAGAGAAGAGTCACCGGGACAACTAAGTATAGCCCAAAGTAACAAAAGGCAAGCACAAGGAACTTATTCAATTCAGTCGCAAGAGGCAACAACCACAGCATACAATAACGACCCGTCTACACCAAACAAACAAAAGGTGCAAATTACATTTGGGTGGAGCGAATCCACAGCGCCCCGGACATGACAAACATTGTCAAAGTAGAAAGCCCTAGTCCTCGCGAAGAGGAGACAAGGAAAAAGAGACCATGACAGTCCGAGAGTAGTCTGAATCGAGTTTCATGGCCAAACGACCACGAGCCACAAAGCGAACTAAAGGATAGGTGATCCTTGCCAAAGTAACAATTCAGCATATCTCCTCGTACGGAACGCAATGGTCGTTTCGGTGAATAAAACGACCAACGCGGCGCTGGGAAACCAGCGAGAAACAACGTCATTGCAGGGTCGACGGCAGGTAAGGTTAAGCGCAATGGGCAGATGTGGGCCCGGATAGTGCAACTGTATATGCTTGCGCGATAGCACGGTGGATGCCGCGTGGCGTGTAAACCACATAGATAAAGCAAGTGCATGCACCGTCAGAGTGGCGAGGTAACCGCACAACTCTCGTTCGACCGGGTGGAAGTCTCATGACCCCGCTACAGTAAGCCGCACTAGAGCACGAACATAACTGCAAACAACGTTGTGCGTCCGAGGACACAATGACCGCGATAGAGAAGAACACTGAATAGAACAATGGAAGGAAACACCCACCCAGTCATCGCGACGCTTTTCAAAGTTGACCATTGCGCAATTGGCAACTGCATTTCTGGTACGCCGCTCAGTCCATTAGGACTGGTCCCTGCTAGAGACGACCGAGGATGACTGTGATGCTCAGACCTTCCCGCTCAGAAGAAAAGACGCGTAAGACGCGTCTTGTGCGTGGTGAGCTTCGTAGCTTTCGAGCTGTCATGGGTTGAGAGAAAGATGTGCTCTGCGTCCAACTTTTATATCGGAAAAAAAGCGGAGTTTCGGCATTTAGCGACAGAAGATATCACGTGATAGTCAGACGTGTATCCTTCTGAGAGTCTGACGCGACGTGCATGATGATGGCGCTACCGCGCACCCTCTTTGCCCTCGCGGGCATCGTTTTGAGTGCACTGAGCGCTCATGGAGCGTCTCCGCCAGTCACAGTCTCGCTCCGTTCGTCTTTCACAACTGGCGACCCATTGCTCGAAGCATTGTAAGTCCTCGACCTGCTCACCTAACTCCACTCAACCCTCTCTAGTGAAGCAGTCGCAATCGAGGATGCTTCTGCCCTCTTCCCTCTCCTCTCTGCGTTCTCGCCCATAGAACGCCCATATACACCTCAGCAGGCACATACAGCCGTCTTCGCTGTTGCAGCCAATCACATTCACCCTGGTGCCCTCAATTCTGCTCGCGTTCGCCTCGCACTACATGCCATGACACCACGCTTGACCGCGTCCGCAGAGTACTATGACCGTCACGTTGCGAATCTGTCAGGCAGGCACAAGCTTCACAGTCCCGAGTGCGCCTCCTGGGTTGACTGGTATGGTCAAATCGTTTGTGATGCGGAGGCGCTTCTACACCTTGCCAATTCCAAAGAAAATGAAGTCTTCTCCGTAAAGCCAAAGCCTCTCCCCCTGGATCGCGTCCGTCGGATTTCTCCTTCTCTAGAACAGCCACGATACACAGCTATCCACTTCGCTGACCCTACCGCGCCCTCATTCCATTCCTTGCATGAAGCACTTCTCTCCTTGGAGCCAAATGTGGAATACGTCCTCCGTTGGGCACGAGGAACTATCGAACATGGAAAAGATGAATTATCAAGTCACCTCTCTGGATATGGTGTTTCTCTCGACCTCAAGAAAATGGACTACCTTGTTCTTGATGATAGGAACCAACCTCAGGGACACACAGTTGACCAGGATTCTGATGAATCTACAGAGAGTAGAGACCGACACTCTGATGAAGAAATTCTTACTTGCATATTCGATTCTTTGCCGTATATCGATGAAGAGGCCGAAATGAGGGCAACGAAAGGCGAGCCACTGACCTCAGAGGAGATTGCGGGTTTGTTTCATATTTCTAATTGCCCAACAGGGTAGCCTCATACTTGTCTAACAGATCTTGGCCTAAAAGCGATTCAATTTATGTCGACATTTTCCGATATGCCTCGTGTGGACTCACTACACGTCCATCAATGTTGGGATAACCATCTTACTGTACCACTCTCCGACGTGCAGCTTTTTCAAACACTCACCAATTCATTCCCGCTCTATGTCACATCGCTCGCGCGGAAAATCAAAATATCCGATGATGTTAAAGACGAAGTTTATGATAATTGGGTCAAGGCAGCCCAGGGCGTGAACATGGCTTGGGTCAATGGGCGGCCTCTCAACGAGAATGAGGGTAGCACAGCAGGCATCTTTGGGTGGGGATTCTATTGCACAGTATCCGTTTTAGCGACTGAAACTTCGTACCTAGGCTTTTGCACACTCTGCAACGCGAACGTGCCCTTGTCAACTCTCTTGTCGACTTGGGTTTGAGAACAGAGCAAGCGATTGAGCTTCTTCTACATCCTGTTTATTCGACGCCGCAGCAATCCGGTTCTTCAGCATCGAAGATGGCGTCCAGGCGTGGGTCTGCGAAAACAGTTGCAGATGCGACCGAAGATGTTCTTGAAGAAACGAAAAGTTTCTCGCTCTCCCCGAAAGTTGCCGAGTACCTCGAAGGGCTTGTCGACGCAAGTGATAGACAGGAAGGTGGAGGTGTCGTATTATATTGGAATGATTTAACTGCCGATGCTCGATACGCCCAATCCAACCCATCTTTGCAAGCTGTTCGTGCGGTTTCTTCCTGGTTGATTCGTATATCTAACTTGGAATGCTATAATTCACAGCTTCTCCGTGTCCACATGATGTCACTGTTTTCACCCGCGCTGAATATTCGGCAAAATCTAGTCAATGTGATTTTCGTCCTTGACTTTTCACAAACACGATCTCTGTCGCTTCTTAGCAGCCTGTCGGAACACTTTGTGAATCGAGGATATCCGGTCAGATGGGGTATAGTCCCTGAAGGCGAGGGTGACAGTGAGTTCCTAAACGCATCGTAGACGACGATTCGATATTCACTTTTCTTCAGGTCTGAACATGGCTCGCCTCGTGTATTATTTCAACCACAAGTACGGACGCGACCGGATGATAGCATTCATTCAAGGTGTACGTAGGTCCAACTCATCGCCACCGACGTCCTAAATAACTTGCCATAGATCGCGCGTGCTCATGCGGAGCTTAGACTATCGAGTTTATCATGGGAAACGGTACAGCAGACATTCCATTTACTTGGTGCTGAAGACGACTTTGCTGCGGTTGCACGGGGAAACATTCCACTCATCGACGAGACAACGGGGCAAGATATCATCACTAGGTCATCAAAATACCGCCAGAGACTTGGGGTGGGGACCCAAGCCACTACTGGAAAGGGCCACGCGTTTGTCAATGGAAGATATTTCTCTATCAATGACGTAAGTGATATATACTACATCCCAGTGCATGTCGATGAAGCTTGGACACCCAGAACCTATTTCAACAATTGGCTAGCGAAATTACTTCGCAGTTACAGATTCTTCAGGAATTGGCACGTGTAACGTATCTAACTAATATGCTATCACTGACGTCCCACAAGGTGTACAAGGGCGAGATTACGGACGATGATATCCCCTTGATGCCAACGTTTTTCTATGACCTTCCTTCAACGCTTTCCCGTCGGAATCCATACATCTTTGTCAACAGTCAATCTGGCTGGGGACAAACACTCGCCAGAAACAGCTTACGGATCTTCAATTTACCCAACGTTTTCTCGCAAGCTGGTTTCCAGACGACAGATGGATCTTTCGTCGTCCCAAGTGAGTGCATACACTATATTTGTTTTACTACCTTCATGGTGAGCAGGTCAGACGGATGATCTCCCGGTAACGGTATATGTCACTGCCGACTTTGATTCGCCAGAGGGCCTTGAACTAGCAAAAGAAGGACTCAAATTTTTGGTATTTATACTTCCGATCGTTGTCGTGGGTGATGTCCATCTCACTCTACTGGTATAGACAAACTCGTTCAGAGCTCGGGTTACCTTTATCCATAATTCCGAGGGGAAGGCAACTGGGGCTGCTTCTAGGCTGATCTCCGCTCTTTTACATGCAAATAGCCTCGGCGATGTTACTCCTTCGCGTCTCTTGGACACATTAACCAATGAATCGGATGGACTCCATGCATCCGTTTCACAAGAACCTTTCTCTCTGACTGGAGTTGAAACTACCCCCGAGGACATTACCCGCCTACTTCAAAGCAGTCGCCTAGTCACTCGGCAACTCGGACTTGAGCCAGGGCAGAGAGCTGTTCTGGTTAATGGACGAGTACGTTATCTATCAGTCGCTGCACGCGTTGGATCTCATCCGCAGTTTCATGAAACAGCTTGTTGGACCCTTTGACATAAACTCCGAATTTGTTGCCGAAGATTTCGAGATGCTGGAAGACTTTGAGATCAAACAGCGTGTCGGTCGAGTAGCCGATGCGATCAATGAGATCGTTGGTGGAGATAGTACTGCGGATGCGTAAGTTGCGTCGTCCCGTCAGTTTCAAGACAGGGCTGATGGACATGTGTACATGACACAGGATCAGACTTAAACGCGC
>JBBPQH010000616.1:0-14686 GCA_038092475.1 Boletus tomentosulus | reverse complement strand
AGTCTGCGAGGGGCCGCTTGAGCTGGGTGGGGGGTGTGGTTGGCACGGGGTGGATGGCGGTGGGTGAGGGTAGCTTCTTCTTGGTCTGCAGGGCGAGTTCCTCTGCGAGACCGACGCACTCGTCGTCGGAGAGGCCAGCGAAGAGGCTCTTGCGAAGCTTGTAGAGGAGACGCTGCTCGGACTCGATCGTGCGGACGGTGGTGATGAGATGTTGCTCCCAGTGCCCAGTTGCGCTGTTGTAGGTGTCGATGTACGAGTTGGATGTGAGCTCGAGGTCGGACACGACGGCGGGGTAGTGGGCGAGGGAGAAGAGGGGGAAAGTGGATATCTCGTGTGTGAGGCGTATTGGGTCGCAGCTGGACTGAGAAGGGGTCAGCTTGGGGAGACGGATCGGTTGTGTCGTACCCTGTACCAGATGACGAGGGTCACGGAGCGCCTGAGGGCGAGTTCGAGCTGGGATTGGCGGTCATCGTTGGGCTTGAGGAGGACACGCTGAAGGTGTCTGGTGGCTGCGATCTGGAGGGACATGGCTGACCATCGCTGAGCAGGGCAACACACGCAGACGACGCACTCACCAAGCTCATCCACGAGGCCGCCTTTCTCACAATTCTAATTAAATGTATTCCTGATGGCAGCCACATTGGCTCGTCCGACAACACCATTAGGATAAAGAATGCAAACACTGGCCAGAATATGAAAGTGACTCGAATCACTCTTATGTACTGACCAATGTCCAACATTCCATAGCCTAATGTTGTTCGCCAAAGAGCCAAAAGTAATGCAGCCAACCGTCAGGAGAGTACATGAGAGATGGCGATAAGATTTGAGGGGATATGACGCATGAACACAACACGACCAAACAAGCGCAGCAATACCAAAGACTTGAACTTGACAAGCTTGACTACGAACGCTCATTCACATTCTATCTCGCACACCTTACTACTTTTTCATTTGTGAGTTAAACCGCGCGTAGAACAGCAGTAACTGATATCACCAGTGTCATACTTTTGTACAGTCCGGCATTGTTTAAACACCTAGCAGCATCATGAGCGTTAGCACTCGCTCGAGAAGACCCCCTTCTCCTGTCATTCCTTCAACACACAAATATCCCCCAATACCTTCACGAAAAGACTATTTGGACGCAGACCAGCGACGCGAGGCAGCTGCAAAAGGCTATGGTCCCTCTCGGAAAACGCACCTTCCTGGCGGACTCCAAATAGTATCTGGAGAGTGGAAACTCCTCATCTTCATCCTCGTAATTGCGTCTTTTGTCCGCCTCTACCGTATATCAAAACCGGACAGTGTCGTGTACGCCTACATGTCGCGTTTTGTGTGCTTCGCGTGTACTCACGTTGATCTAGGTTCGATGAAGTCCACTTTGGTAAATTCGCCGGGCGCTATATCAAGACGCGCTATTTCGTGGATGTACACCCGCCCCTAGCCAAACTATTGATAACAGCTGCAGCATTTCTATCTCGATTTGATGGGGATTTTGATTTTAAAGACATTGGAAAGTAGGTGTCCCTGCACCTCTCCTCTCGCTGACTCTCACATTCCATAGAATGTATGTAAATACGCCTTATGTCGCCATGCGTATGGTACCCGCTATGCTCGGTGTTGCCACCATTCCAATCGCCTACCTCACACTACGTGCACTCGACTGCACAGTCACTACAGCCCTACTCGCCTCTATCTTTCTGACGTTTGAAAATGCCTTCGTCACCCAATCGCGACTCATCCTCTTGGATTCACCATTGGTATTTTTCACGGCACTCACCACCTTTCTCTTCGTTGGGTTTTCAAACGAGAACAAGCAAGAACCCTTTACCGAGAGATGGTGGGCGTGGCTGGTTCTCACCGGTCTGTCGCTCGGCGCGGTCCTATCTTGCAAATGGGTCGGTTTGTTCACCGTTGCCACCGTCGGCGTCTGTACTATCCTCCAGCTCTGGTTGCTTCTGGGAGATTCGCGCATCAAGCCTCGCATTTGGATAAGACACTTTATGGCAAGAGCATTGTGCCTCATTGCCGTACCCATCTTGTTCTACATGACCATGTTTGAGTTGCATTTCATGATCCTCGAAAATCCGGGCGATGGGGATGTCTTTATGAGCTCCGGGTTTCGGCAGACCTTGGGCACTGGCATGCCTGATACCTATGCGGGTGCGTTTACGTTTCGCGTCAAGGGTTTTGACTGACGCTCTCTTTAGATGTTGCTCTTGGCTCCGAGATTACTATCCGTCACTTGAACACACAAGGTGGCTATCTCCATTCACACCCCCACGATTATCCCGGTGGAAGCAGACGTATGTGACACTCTTGTGGATGACAATCGAAGTTGACATGGTATCCAGAGCAACAGGTTACCCTTTACCCACACCGGGACGAGAATAACGTATGGCGTATTCTCAATGCCACCGTTGACAGTTATCCCCAGTACGATTATGAAATTCAACCCCCCGAGTACATCAAGCACGGATCGCACATCAAACTGCGACACATTTCCACCGACAAGGCACTCCACTCGCACGACGTCCGCCCGCCCGTATCCGACGTCGACTTTCAAAACGAGGTGTCGACGTATGGTGCGATTGGCTTTAAGGGTGACCTCAACGACGATTGGGTGGTCGAGGTTGAAAGGGACGGCAAGAACAGGGATAATCAGCTGAGGACACTGCGAACACATTTCAGGTTGAAACACTTGAACACGGGCTGTTATCTCTTTTCGCACAAGGTCAAGCTGCCGCAGTGGGGATATGAGCAACAGGAGGTGACGTGCAACAAGCAAGCAGTCAAGGCGAATTCGTTGTGGTACATCGAGACGGCCGCCCGGCATCCGCAGTGTAGGTTGTCTACATCGTTTGGGACTGCGGCTGATGATGGCGACAGTTGGCGACGATGCGGCGCTGATCAATTACAAGCGTCCTAGTTTCTTGTCTAAATTTTTGGAGTTGCAACAGGTGATGTGGACGACGAATGCTGGGTTGACGGATAAACACGTGTATGACTCTCGTCCGCTCAGCTGGCCGCGCCTTACCCGTGGTATCGTACGTCGTCCCAATGGTGGCGATTTACCCTTGCTCACGCGATCGTAGAACTTTTGGGTCAAGGATCATCGCCAGATTTACTTGGTTGGCAACCCGTTTGTATGGTGGTTGAGTACCGCATCTGTCATTGCCTATGTCCTCGTGCGCGGATTCCTTATTCTACGCGCCAAGCGCGGGTATAGGGACTTTGAGAACAGTGAGTGCCGTGTATGCCCTCCGACTGTCGCTGACCGAATTCTAGGCAAAGTGCTCAAGTACGACGGGCTCTGCGGATTCCTCTTTACGGGCTACTGCCTGCACTATTTTCCATTTTACCTTATGCAACGGCAGCTGTTTCTCCACCACTATTTTCCAGCGCTCTACTTTGCGATACTCTTGTCGTGCGGCGTGTTTGATTTGGCGACGTCGATGCTGAAGCCGACTGTACGGCTGCAGATGGGGGCAGTCCTTGCGATCGTGGCGATTTGGCATTTTACCAAGTATAGCCCATTGGTGTATGGGACGCCATGGACAAAGAGGGGGTGCGAGAGTGCGAAATGGGTCAAGACGTGGGATTTTGCTTGGTGCGTCTCGTTTTTTTCCTTGTTTCCTGTTGCTTATTGTGAAATGCGTACAGCAACGAGTTTTATGACGAGGTGCGTGTTGTTGATTATGGCTTGATTTGTGTCTGACAGATACTAGTATTCGCAGTATAGTGCCTCGGTGCAGACGACGACGGTGCCTGTGGCGACGGTGGGCGGTGAACCGGGTGGACGCGGTGCGATTGTAGTGGACGATGCGGTGCCCGTCGAGGTGAACACGGCGGTGCCCTTGGGGATTGTGGCCGAGCCTGGCAAGGATGTGTTTGCACAGGAGGACAAGGAGGTGAAGAGTGCGGCGTCGGTGGGAGTCGAGGGGTCTGAGGGGTCAGGAGAGGAGCGGGTGATGAGCGTGGTTGGGGAGAGCGAGACGATTGCACCGGTGGAGAGTGGGGCTCCAGCGCCGAGACCCGAGGGACCGTTGGACCACGAGGATGCGCTGGCGGACCAGGTTGCGCAAGAATTGTATCCCGATGCGGACGCGGCGCAGCAGCGGTATGAGCGCGATTTAGATTAGATTTTTTAGAGGACTATTGGATGGACTTGGGGGTAGCTCGTTCTCGGACATTTTATCATCATAATGTAAGAACGAGTGTTTCACGTCGATTGGGAAGTGGACGCGAATGCGGATACTAACTCTACTAAACCTGGCTAGCGGAAGCGCGTCATCAACGCGATCTGAAGCGCACGGTATGTTGGTCCAGGTTGAAGTACTCATCCTTCAAACCCAGTGAGAACTCGCTATGTTTGGCCATGTTCGGGAATGTCCGCACATGTTTTTCGGAGATATCATACGGTATCATGAGTAGACAGAAGTCTCTATAAGAAGTGGGAGTTAGTGTCTGCTGCCCAATGTCTGCGTATGCTTGAAAATGATAAGTCCACAATAGCAGATCGTATCAGAATCCAGCATGTCCGTCCCGAGCTTCCTATATGTTTGCACATGCCCGTATCTGCTCGGATATGCTTTTTCGTTCGCTTTCGGCCCTATTCTGTATGCTACCAAATGCTTGAATATGCTTTTTCGTTCGCTTTCGGCCCTGTTCCGCATGCTACAATATGCTCGGATATGCTTTTCGCTCGCTTTCAGCCTCATTCCATATGCTACGATATGCTTGGGTATGCTTTTTTGCTCGCTTTTCGATCTGCTATAAACTGCATCCATATGCTTGAATATGATTCCATTATAATATTGTATTATACAGCCGCACGACCATTGAAAACGTCCAAACCGATACACCTGATAACATTGCGAGAAACGAAAGCAAAGGAAAACATCTGAGAGGCCAAACTTGATGGTCACGGGAAACGATATGATGCAGGGTAAAGCGAAGCGGTCAGAAAGCATTCGAGAGGCCGGCATGTATTGATGATGGTGACAAGAAGCATCGTTTGGTGTGTGAGAATGATCTAATGCAGAGTGCCGTCGCAAACATTGTCGTTCCACAAGTCTTTGGTGATCTAATTGCAAATGTCAGACGATGCAAAAGATTGTATGTGGAAACTTACCAATTCGTTACATTCTGTCTTGTACGCCTACAAAGATGTTGTTAGGATACGACAAATTGTGTTGTGACATCCTACCTCGCGCTGATTATTGGTGAGAACTTTGTACCAGTATTGCCGGAATTGCTCGTTTGTACCCGATTTCTCAACCTGTTTCAACCAGCGTCGAGCACATAAATAGCTGATTATAGGTTAGTAGAGTATCCAGCGGAGGAAGGGGACGTACTATGCAGTCTTGTTCTTGGGTACACGCATCTTGCGATCTTTTTTACTCTCAGCAGGTCGAGGCGCGTTCCCTTCACTCGAAGTTTGACCACTTTCGGGGGCCTCTTGCAACGGTGGAATATTGGCAAGCGGAGGTATCTTGAGTTTTAAGCTGCCTTTCGACAGCATTTGCCTATAGGAAGAGATTAGAATGTCGTCACAAAGAAAAAGAAAACGTACAAAGGATTGATTGCTAAGTTGATGTTGTCAGCATCATCGCTCCCACTGCGAGTCCTCCCACCCGTTGAATCCTCCAAGTCTCTGTTGAACGCACTAACGCCCTCGCCCATCTCCCCATCCTCTACATTGGGTGCGTCGATCACTATGTGTGTTGTCACGCCGCTATTTCTGCTGATTGCGCCACCAGCGATTGTTGGGTTGGTCGTGTCCGTTGAACCGATATTCCCGCTGACGACGTCCTCGGTTTCGTTCGCTGTGACATTAGCTAGTATGTCGGTTGTGGTGATCCTAACCTCTGCCTCTGTGATAGCCTTCTGACAGCCCTCCCTAGTCGCCACAAGGAGTTTGGAGCTTGCAGAAGATGGTGTGGGTGATGGTGATGTGCGCATATAGGATGTATCCGGCTCGACGAAAGCCGGGACTGAAGACAAGTCTGTCTCAGATGAATCGGGGGCTGGAGAGTCAACTGGAGAGTCGTCAGGCATATCGTCAGAATCCCCTGTCATTGGGCGTATATTAGTACGAATGGTAGTTAGAGGCTAACTTACGCTTGAGTTTTTTCTCTGCTCGCATCATAGATTGGCGCTCTTTTGGGTTTACCTTTCGCTTTCGAATCCCAAGGTTTTGCTCGCCTCCGCCAGTAGTGGTGTCGTCCGACTCGCTCTTTATAGTCTCCGTATCGACACACTTACCACTGATCTTGTCCACGTTATTCCGTACCCATCCTGGGTAGTCAAGACCACATAAGTCGTCCATCTTCCAGTCATTTTCGGCAAGCTCGACGAAGGGAAACTGCTTGCAGACGATATCGCGGACGTGATTCTTAGCAGACGCGCTTGCTTGACCCCACTGCTTTGGGGCTTTATTGTTCATAGCGAGGTCCATCCAGGCGCTTTTGATCGTCTTTCGCAATGCCTTGAGTGTCTGATCAGAGATCATCTTGCCTGTCTCGTCCTCAAGGTACGCCAGCCTGATGCGAGAGTGTTTGCTGGCCTCGGCGGTGCTTGTCCATGCACTGAATGTGTCTCGACGCCAGAATCGTACATAAGGGTAGTCTTGCTCCCTTTTGACAGGCAGTGTGAGCGTTGCCATGCCCACTCGAGGGCCCGAGAGCTGTTCAAAAAGGGATCTAGAGAATCATGGGATATCAAAGAGTCGCTTAAACTGAATGTATGCGCCTTACTTTGCAAGATCCCGCTCTGTGCTAACCTTGAGCAGCTCTCGTTCGAGCACACTACAGCGTTCCTTGTACCTTGATAATTCTTGCTGCATATATGCAGTCTAGACGGATAGGATGCGATGTGAGAAACTTTTAATATATGAAACACACCTGATTAGGACCATTGTACGTGTTCAACTGTGGGAAAGATGGCGGCGAGGTGGGGAGATAAGATTCGGTACCTCGGCTAGAGAACGGCTGTACAGGTGACAGCAACTCCGAGTTCGTGGAGCTGAATGAGCTGAAGTTGAAATTAGAACAATCCATAGAGAAGAGATTTCTGTCACGTCCAGGTGAGATGATAAGGAAACAAAGTAAAGGACAATCTACGCGACGTGTCAAGATATAGTAGCAACTCCAATTCGGCATATTCCGCCAACCTTAAAATGCCGTAACATCTCACTGTCTCGTAGTTTAGCCGATATGCTTCCGATGCCACCGCCAATCAAGAAAGCACCCATTGTCGACATGTCTGGGAACGTTGTTCTCCTCGAGATTGATGGTATCACCCCGCAATGGAACCTGTATACGTTCTCGCTTGATATCAAGCAACCGGGCAAAAAGGTAAGAAACACTTTTTTTTTTTTTTCATCTGTTGATCTTGTCTTAGGACATTGTTCTTCGCATGAAATGTGATCCAATTGAGAAAGTGTCCATGTATGTACATACATTTAATCTCATTATTATTCCTAATCTGAACCGATCACAGCGAAATTCAAACTGACGAACCCGAGATCGCATCCACCACAGAAAGGTATGTTAATTTCATTCATTTTATTTGTACTCATTATTATTAGTGTGGTTAAAACTGAGGATGAGGCTGTTATCCTCGAGCTTCCAGATCCGAAGCTCGAAGAAGTCGAGAATTTTCCTGTCGATCTCAGTGCCCAGGAATTCACTAGGTATTATCTAATACTAGTCCCAGTTGTCCCGTTTACTCACTAACGTTTCCATCTAGCTGTCCTACCTCCCCATGTAACATTCTGATCCGTCGTCCAAACAGAGCCCCTCGCCAAGATTTGCCAAAGTACATGGTTCGCCCATTTGACATGCCAGGAGCGGCGGGAGGGAGTAGTACAACCAAGCACGCTAACGATGCTGCTCATGTTGAGGAACCAGCCACCAAACGAACTCGATCGCTCTAGATAGATTCTTGTACTCATATGGTCGTACTATAAAAATGCCAACTTGATAGTGCACAAATGAATGTTTTCGTGACCTACTACTCTGTGTCTACATCGTCGGTGTCATCGTACTCTAAATTTAGTGCTGCGAAGTCCGAAATATCTAAACCAGGCTTTTCCAACATAAAAAATCGTTCTTCTTCTGCTCCAGAAGGTAATACAATCTTGTGTGGTATCATTGCAATAACGCTCTTGATAGTCTTCACATCAATGATCGCGATTGAATCGAGTAGTGTTGAGGCAGCGAGGACTTGAAAGGATTGTTGGACAAGTTGAGGATCCGGTTCGGAGTAGAGTTTGACAATAGCAACGTTGTTGAAAAACGCGGTACCATCTTCAGCCGTTTGACCAAGTTGGGTGAAGAATTGCACTTCGCCAACTCGAGTTGAATCATTCAGGAGGAACTAAGTTGTAGAAAGGATCAGTATATCATATACATATAGGATGGATAAACACACCTTCACATTCCGGGATACTCGTAGGTCATTAACAGATTTCAGACTTTCGCGCCATAGAGATCGCGTAGTCTGTCCATTTGGCAAGCACAGCCGTGCCCACCTGAAAATACGAGGGACATTTTGACCAACAGGTAGATAGCTTCGAATGGCGGTGAGAATTTCCAGTTCGGGAGAAACGGGATACCTGTCCCGTTTGCGGAGAAGTGCGAAGCCATCTCCAAGGTCGATGGCAGTAATGGGAAGCAACGCTTTCGGTTCTTCGAGCTCTGGGATAACAGCTAGTAAGGCATTCACCTGACAACGTTTGACACCCTCACGCGACAGATTTGCATATGGACGCGAGGGTTGGCGTATCTCTTGGCCAAGATTCCCTATTGTCCGCTCCATCGTCCATTGAGCATAACATATTGGAGGGCCTTTCTGGATGGCCTCGGGGACGAGATGCAGGACTTGATGAATCGCAGGCCGAATGAAGTGGAGTCGACTTTGTTTGAGTTGGTAGTAGAGTAATTCGAACTCGTGTTCCCAGGAGCAAAGTAAAGTATGCGCTTCTTGCAGATGGTGAGACGCGATGGTGTGCTGACACATGATTTGAAAACCGCGCACGAGTTTACAAAAATTTGACCAGTACTTCGAGGGAAGAAGCGAGTAGAGAAAGATTGGAGCATAGCCAAATAAATAGAGGTGGAATTCCCATGTCTTGTACTGCGTGTTGATCTTTTCAGCAATGTTACGCGGTTTGCGATCAAAAGAACCAGGAAGGTAGCGGCCAGCGTCCTCAACAAGTTGACCATGTTTACCCCACACAACGAGATCGCGTAAAACAGCCCAGTCCCATGACGACTTGTCATCGTCAGGTGCCGCATCAATTGTGCCACGCCAAAGGGAAATTAAGAGATCGGAAAGGTTGCCTGCGAGGTGCATGATATCGGTTGTCATACAGAACGGCACACCAAGAGAGCGAGAGGGTGGTAGACCAAGAATTAGAGGAGGCTTCGTGAGCCCGGTCTCTGTTTTCATTTTGTCCCATTGTGTCTGATTTTGAACAGCGACGATCTTCTTCAAGTTCTCAGCATATTCCAATGACCCCCCCTCAGGTAATTCGAAAGGATCGATATCGTCATGATCAGTGGCAGCACGCGGGCGATCACGAGGACAGAGAAGGGCTGGGTAATAATGGGTACCTTTGCGTCGACCAAGAACTCCACAGTACAGACGGCAACCATTTTTGCCGCTGTGTCCAACCATCCCATCCCAGTACACAAGGCCGGGGCCATCAGCTGTCGTTAAAAGGAGATAGAGGAACGAGATATGCCGAGTGTCTGTTAACGCGTCCCAGATCGGAAGCCCTTCACGTTGGAGAGCAGCAAGGTGATGAAATCCAGGGAAAAGAAAAGAGTCGATGTTTTTCGGCTTTTTAGGCCCAGGAATAAAGCCGCCAGGAAGGACATTGAGTTTGCGATACCGAGCACCAGGCGAAAGGTTGACAATAATCCAGATATAGACCCAACAGTCTGATTCTTTGCTATCATAGAGCTGCGCACCGTCCATGGACACCATCAAAACCACGTCGTGTTCTTTGATGTCGCCAGCGAGAACGCCGCCGAGAAAATCCCATCCGGCCACAACGTCATCAAGGACAGGAACAGTGCCCTCTCCATTTGCACCAGACCGGGCCAGATCACTTAAAATCTCTTGCGCCCGTTCCCACAGGTAGCGCATTGCACGAGCACCTTCTTGGCTACGAAAGCGTGCTTGGATTTGTGGGCCTAAGGGAATCGTGGTAAACTGTTGGGTGGGAACCTTCTTGTTGCCTTGGGTTTGCTGGTTCCAACGGGGCGCATGACATATAGAGCAAGCATCGAGATCAGCAAAAGGGCCAGTGAATGCGTGGCATGATTCTGGACACATATCATGCTGGATGGCTTCTACGCCCGAGTAGGTAGCGATCAACTTCTCGACGTTCTTGTACGATTGGATTGTAGCCGCACCCGGAATGTTACCAAAGTTTTGTCTGAAGGATCGAGTGATGCGCTTGTAGGCATCTTGGGATGCATGTTCTAGCGCGAGATACATGGAAATTGAGTGGCGGATTCCGGGGTCGGGGATTTCGAGAGGGATATTGGGTGGGTTACGAAGCCTGTCCATCGCATCGTTATCCCACTTTGCAACCGGTTCTGAGAGCGAGGCGTTTGAGATGGCTTGAATGAATGCCATTGAGTCCACCATCGATTTGAATGATGCAGAATTGGCTAGGTTGGTTATGTTGATGGGGGGAACCTCTCTCCTTTGATACACGATGGAATTGTACCGACGAGCTGGAGGAGGATGTTCAGGAGGAGTTGGAGAACGAGGTGGAGATGGCAGATCACGAAACGGTGATAGTGACGGTGAGCGAGGCGAAGGGATAGTATCTTGAAATGGTGATGGTGAACGAGCGTAGCGATCCTGGTCAATATCCATGGGACTGATCTAAAAATATATATTACGAAAAAAGCGTAGAATAGACTCGAAGACATACTGAACGTGCACGCTCAGCACCTTCTGGAGCGTTTCTGGGGACGTTGTTCTGCAGATTCCGCCTGCGTACACCTAATCCTCTTGCTCGACGTCTAGTGGAACCATCGATACCATCGAACTTGGCAGCTTGAATGCGAGCGCGTTCCTCTTCGGACGAGGCTTCTTGTAAATGACGGAAGAAGGTGGTAGCCGAGACAGTGTGAGGCTGACCGAACCCATGTCGAACGCAGACGCAGTTGAACCGATTATTTGGCATGGCCCACAGCTGGGAGAACAGGCGATATGCACGTGCACGCGGCGTGCAGCTTTGCTTGCGCAACTTGCAACTTGCGCTTCTTGGCTTTGGCGCGTGCATCTTTGCAAAGTTGCACACATGTGCACGCAAGGTATCGAGCTTCGATCTCCTCAAACGAACAATATCATGTAGTATCAGCTGGGAGCATAAATATATTTGTAAATACATATGGTGACATCCGATATCATCTGTCAGCATAGCAAGTTCTCACTGGGGTTCAAGTGTGGCGAGTTAAAGACGGCGAACGAGTAGCGACGATGACAATGCGGCAAGTGACACATATCCATTGTGTTGCTGTCTCCAAGGATGGCAGATTCATCGCAGCAGGGTCAGAAAACGGCCATGTGTCAGTTTGGGACGCGACGACCTACGAAAAGGTCTTTGCAAAGGATTATCACAGTTGGACCATCCACGACGTCGATTTCTCGCCGGACTCGACTCGTCTTGTCTCTGCCAACTTCGACTACCATAACACAGCCGCCATTTGGGACATTTCATCACACAAAAAAGTGCAAACACTCGACCATGGCCAGGTGATCCACGCAGCCAAATACTCTCCACAAGGCGACCGAATCGCGACAGCCAATGAAAAATCCGTCCGGGTCTGGGACAGCGGCGATGGGCAATTACTAGTCGATGTGAAAGTAAGACTGAGCCCGTGGCGTGGCCTCCTCTGGTCCAACAATCACCTCTTCATCAAAACCAAGGACAGCAAAATCAGACAAATCGATGCATCCACCGGGTCAACCGTCTCGGAGTGGTCGGTTCCTGACACCCGCTCATGCTTTGCCCTGCCGCAACATGGGAAATTCATAGCATACTCTACAAGGAATAGCATCACGTTCTGGGACACCGCAACACACACCCAACTTGCCCTCATCCCACGGAAGGGCCAAAGTCGTTCAATCGCATTCTCTCCAGGCGACGGGCTTTTTGCAATGGTTGCAGGGAATGGGAAAACCATCATCAAAGATCCATCTTTTATCAAAGTATGCCCTGTGTTCTTTCAATATCTTTCCACACGTGAACAAGTTTCCCTTTCTCATACACAAGGAGGTAGACATTCGTATTGAAAACGCTGTGCTTGATGCGTGGAAACACGGTCAACTCACCCTTGCAGAAGCATTACTCACTGCTGCAATCTCGACATTCAAGGATACAATCCATCATGTACTCGCTAGTCGAGCTCTAGTCCGGGCACGCTTGCAACAGTGGGATGCGGCACGCGTCGATGCCGAGGAGGTGCAGGTTGCCTCAATTTCGTATATATAGTCACTGACACCATTTAAACCTAGTCCATCGAAATTCAGTCATCCGTCGTTGGTTACATTGCAAAGTGTGTGGCCCTTGTCGGCAAGGGGGACATGGACGCTGGATGTCGGGTGTGCGACATTGCGTTCCAACTCCATCCAAACCATATTTCTCTTCTTCTTCTCATTAAGGTGTGTGTTTGCGCAACGCAACTCGGTGCTCTTTCAACTTCTTATCTCGGGTCAGGCTGTTGTTCTTTTCATGGCCGGAAAACCTCAGGATGCAATATCGCGTTTAGACGACCTCATACATGCCACCTATTTTGACTCAACATTATACGTAGTCCAGGCACGTGAATGATGCGCTATCATTTAGTAGCATCACTGATGTTTCCATAGGCATATATGCACCTTTTTCTTGGAAACCTGCATATGGAGAACAATGATTACAAGCGTGCGATACGGGCATTCGGAAATGCACGAGTTAAACTGGGTAATCACACTCACGCACCACCGATAATAGTCTCATTGGTATATTCCCCATCACCTCGCAGTATATTCAAATTGATTCTGATTTCTGACAGATTTCGGGTTGGAAATTTGATGATCTTGCAATCATCATTCAACAACGATCGTGTGAGGCCCTCTTGGTGGCGGGTCGCACCAAGGAAGCTGGCGAGTCCGTACTGCGCATGGTCGATCAAGAGACCAATATGTCTGAGTCAATCAAGACGTGGGTTTCTGGTGAGCTATCGTTCTATTTGTCCTCCCGCCACACATCTGAAATTTCACTGCAGACTTCATGCAACGATATCTTTCTGCACCGGACAACACTCGCAACGCGGTCTCGGCGACCGCTGGCCACAGCAATGCATTAAACCCTATGACGCCACTGTTGAGAGTGTGGGCGAGATTAAGACTGACAACTGGGTCGTGGAAAGACGCCTTGGCCTCCGCCACCGGTATGAGCATTCTTTTGCCCTAGCATCCCTCGCATACCTAACATTTGTTTTGCCTGTAGTTTATGCCTCCAAGACTCACAATCTATCAAGTCATATGTGAGGGTCTCGAAATGACCGGTCATGTAGCGGACGCAGTTTCGTGTTTCCACCAAATGTATAGCGAACTGGCACAGGAAATAAACGGCGAGCGAACAAATTGGACTCAGGGTGAGTGATCATGTGTACAATACAGAGACATCTACATGGCTTTCCTCTGTCAGACTTTAAATCTCGATGCTCCGGGAAACTAGGGCACCTCGGGGATATCGCCATGAATACTAAAGAATACGACGAGGCCATATTGCAGTACACGATTGCACTGTCGCTAATTCCCGCTACCTTGCATGACCTGCTGGGTAAGCGAAGCCAGGCGCATGTACGTAAAGGAGAATGGGAGGAAGCCTTGAATGATGCAAACGAAGTAGCTTGATTCGATCCATTCGAGTTCTTGTATGCTAATGAGTGTTGCTCAGGTAATCAAGCTTGATCTGTCCTCTCCATTAGGCTACGAGAGGAAGCATGCGGCTTTACATGGTATAGGACGCCATGCTGATGCAACAGACACCTTCGAGATGATGATATTGAAGATGTCGGAATCATCTGATCCAGAGATTCGTGGTGAGGGTAAAAGCTTCACAGATATCCTTTTATTGATACCCTCTCATAGAACGATCTTGGCGCTATATCAGGCCAGAAAAGACGAAAGAAACGATCCGTACGACTATCGTGGATACCATTCGTGATTCGCCACTAGTGCTGATCAACACCATTTCTGGTCGCCTCTGCAACAAATCAGAACAGGCTGCTGCATTCGAATTGACTCCTGCCTTTACGAGACTGATCTCGTCCACAACCACTCACATCGACTACGCTTCTATCACAGGAGAAGTTGAAAGATTCTACCGTTATGCCACATTTTCGCACAAGTGGGAGGACAACGAACCACTGTTTGAAACAGTCATGAGAATCGTGGTGTACGAACTCGGGGCATCTCCCACTCATGAGAAGCTCCAAATGTTTTGCAAGATTGTACGGGAGGTGGGATTCAACTGGGCATGGTGTTACGCTTGGTCCTGGATAGGGCGGCAAGCGTGGCCTCAGTGAGAAGGCGAAGGTTCGAAGGACGTTCAAGGGGGTTTCCTCTTGGAACGTGGAGGGACGATCGTGGGGGTTTCCTCACGACGGAT